>JAABKK020049254.1:0-11954 GCA_011634745.2 Catotricha subobsoleta | reverse complement strand
CCTGACCCAATTTCTGCGCCTGATCAGGCACATTTCGATCCATTTTCAGGCACAAAATAACAATTTGTTTGACGGGATAGGTATATGACCGAGTGTAATTTAAGAATACATCTGAAAACCTACCAAAGCCATATGCTAATTATTTTGTTGATAATGAAAATCGAACACAATGAATATTATTGCAAAAATATTCCATTGTCACAAATACAAAATAAACATGAATTCGCATGAATTTATAATTTCTGTACGATAAATAGCTATATATACTACATGGCATAGTTAGATCAATCAAAGCATTAATATGAATGAGTATATTATATACAATTTATACATAAGTACATGTATGTACCGCAACTTAAACATTTATAGTGAATTTTAGATTGAGATATATATTTTTTTTTAGAATAAAAGAATAAAATATTATTATAAAATAGATAGAGACTTGGTAAATTCAATAACGATACATGCCACTTGAATCATGAGCAAAGGAAATGGTCCAGACAGGTAAATACATTATTCTCAGGCTATCGATCACGTTATTCAATTCTCTTATAACGAATAACGCCTGTGTATAATGTTCGCTTCTATGATAGGAAATTGTGATTTAATATTATTATTTCCTTCATATTAAATGCTGTAATTTTAATCATTTAACTGCTTTATAAAAAATTGAAAGTAGTATTTCTAGTTCATTAAAAGATTATACTATATGTATATAAATATATGTATCACTAATTTTTTAATTTTCACAGTAACCAACGTAATTATATATGTCATTAAATATATCACTGATTTTCAATATATGTGAGCTCTTTCTCAGTAAATTTAAATTTAATAATTGTATAACCTGTCCACCCATATTTGTTGGGATATAAATTATCCTCTGTAATTAAATTTAAGCACTTTTCAACTCAAAAACTGTTATATAATATATGTCTGTCATCTGTAGAAAAACCAAATAATTATTTTATTGAAAAGAGAATACCATTTTAATTATTTAAAGGGTATCAACATAATGTATTCTGTAATAATTGATATGGGTCAAAATGAGACAAACTTGTATTTATATTACAGCTTTTATTTAAATTGTGTTTATTATTTTGTTGTCCGTATAATTTTTTAATTTTAATTTTTTTGTTTAAATATAATGATGTCATATCATAACTAAACGAAAGTCCTTTTATTTCATGACAAAATATGCGGCGAATTATTTTCATTTTTTAATTTTGAAATTGATATATATGAACATTGAACATTCAATTAGATTGTGTATGATTTTCGCATAAACTAAAGAGTACGAGAAAAAACCCAGTTTTTTAATTACACTTCAATTGTAATTTAAATTTTTTGAGAATATTTTAGAATTTTTGTAGTTTATTTTTATTATTATTTTGCTTGTTTTACTCAAACTCAAACTCATTGGTTATAAAAAAAAAAAATCATCTACAAAGATATTCAATAATAAAATTTATCATCAATTTTAAATATAAAACAAAATAATATAGAAACAAAATACTATTTAACCGGATGTTGTTCCATTTAAAGCCAATTTTATATCTGCTCAAGAAGGTGAAATAAGAAAGAAAATTTTAAATTTAAATTTAATCGCTCAAGACATAATAAAAATGTAAATTGAAATCAGCTAGCGAAAGGGTCCTTTTCTCATTATTTTATTCTATATTTTACATCGGGCTCTTTTTCTGGAAATCATTTTTTCTTCTTCTAATTTTTTTTTTCTTTTTGATTCAAGAACACACTGCATATTATTTTGTTGCCATTGGTCTGGTAGCATAGCGAGATTAGATACTTATATGTATTTGTAGAGATATTATACATTCTTACTCTTAGCATTCAACACCTCTCTGTGTGTATTATATTTGAAGTCAAAAAAGAAAACCATTCAAAAATATATAATTTTATGTAAATTCATAAAAGCTTCGCTGCTAGACATTTTTAAATTAATATTTTTTACCTTTTTTTTTTGTTTTTTCCTTTATAGATAGATGTACTTATAGTATTAGAGTTTTAAGCAATATTTAAATTAATTTAAATAAAAAAAAAGAAATCTTACAAATTGAATTCACCTAAATTGCTTTTAAAATATTGAAGATGTTAAAAGAAGTAACTATATCTAGGCTAAAATTTCATTAAAACGAAAAAACGTACAAAAAAATTTAATCAATAATAATTATTCTGTAAATATATTTAATTAAGTAATTTAAGCTTATGGATTAAATTACGTAATCTTAATAGACTTTAGAAGAGTTATTTAAAACACCATTTTTATTGTGATATTGGTGTTGTTTTAACTTAGTAAATATAGTAGGACAATGAAAATCAAACGATACAAAGTCAATGTATATAGTAGTTACATCATTTAAATTTTGAACCTTTAGTTCCGTTGCTCAGAATATAAACATAGTTTTATATTACATTGTTGTGTAAATATTTATTCATACGAAATTTTCCAATTTCGAATAATAATGTTGTTGTTCTTAGGTTTCTAATAAATATTGTATATTGTACAAATCACATTTCAATGAATCCAATATATAAATAACAGTATCGTAAAATCTATACTATATATAATATATACTTTTATATGCCTATTAAATTGTATAAATAAGTTGTAGGATGATACTAAATTCTTGATTAGATAAGTAATTTCACTATAAAATATATACTTTTATTAATGTGCGTCTACTTATTTCTCTATTATACACCTGAATATCGTAAATAATTTTCAGTTTTCACATTATATATACGTAAAGAATACGCTTGAATATAATTAAGTAATTACATTATATTTTAAACGTTAAAACTTTGATAAATTTTATATAGACATGTGTCTTACGCCAAAAATATTTTTTTTGAATGAGTCTCATAAACCAGCTAAAAATATTATGTTATTAATGATGGGTATGAGATTATATGTGGTAAAATGTTTGACTTGATACATATATTGTAACATGTTGTGATTGTTTAAATAAATTATCTTGTTGATATCAAAACATATGTAGAAGAAGATATTTGCGATTCGTTGATGGTAGGACGTGGGTATATTAGGAATAATTTGATAAAATCTAATTTAAATACATATTAAAACTTTGTTAAGAACAGCATTATGAAGTTATAAGAATGCTATGATAGAAAATATGAAAGTGAATGTCTAATAAAACATGTAATAAAGTATTCTCATTTACATTTTATAACCACTTTTCAACGATGTTATCCAATTTTATTACACATGCTTGAGTAAAATATAAAACAGACTCTGATAATATCAGAAAACTTGAGTTACACCATTTATATCCGATTTGAATCTATGCTGAAATTTATTTCAATTAATTAATTAAGCATATTCATTGACAATTGAGTTATACCTTGAAACAAATTCTAAATAAACTACAAACACCTACAATAATATTTATTTTAGCAATAGAAATAGCAGAAGAATAAGAAGAAAAATATACATATAAATATAATTAATAAAAAAAAAAAATTAGATATGTATGTGTTAAGATTTTGAATGAATAAAAAATTCTTCTCAAATAATAGAAAATTTCTTTAATTAAAATTTTTCTTCGAAGATAAAAGCTTTTTTTAATAGAAATAATACGATTTATTGATCGCAGTATAAAAAAAAGAAATGTGTTAACTGAAATTAGTTTGAAAGATACATCATTTAATGCATGCTCAACTGTTGCTATAATAGTTGATAGAAAATTTATATATATTTTACTCCATTTTTGATTTTTTTTTTAAATATTGAAATAAAAAATAGAGTATTGGTTTCATATTTTTTTTTGTACCACATTTTTGATCTTTTGAGTTGGGTCTCTGTATTTAGTGTTCGGATATTGATACTCAATATCAGTGTTGAGGAAGTCTAGAAAATTTGTTTTTTTTTTTTGTCTAGATGAGATAAAATAGATAAAGCATTTTTAAAAATCGTACCTAGATAAGTTAATGTATATGATAGTTAAAATAATAATTATTTGATAATATTTAGATAATTTTTGAAAATGTATGTAAAATTTTGTGTGGGAAATCAAAATTAAAGATTATTATTATATTTTTTTCTTTTATTGAATATTGAAATTCGAAAATACCGTACAGCAAATTTGATTATTTTTTTTTCTTCTTATAGTAATATATTATCTAGATAAAGATGTGTCATATAAATAGATTATAGATTTAGATAAAAATGAGAAGCTTAACATTATCTGTTATCTAGATGAAACTATCTAAATATTATCTTATCTTTTCCAACACTGGTCAATATACCAATAGATGCAGAAATATACATGTTTTGGTTTTGAAATATTTCGTTTTTGGATCGTAGGATCCAAATCTCAAGACTTTTTTCTTGATCATTCTGAATTTTTCTAAGATTTACTAAACGGATCGAAACCAAACCACATTTCTGAGTGTATTCTGAGTGTATTGTCAATGACAATGACCTATGTCCAAACAAAAAAAGAAAATTGTTTTGAAGAAAATGAAGTCGCGTACCAATGCATTCGAAGTTTATTTAAATACGCCTCGCCTAATCTATAGCACGAATTTCAGCCATATTTTATTAAATCTTATATAAAACACACCAGCATTTTCTAAACGAGATTTTCTAGTATCTTCAAGTTAATCAATATTTTACGCACACAGTAAGTTTTAAAGAAAGCTCTTTTATTTTATACTAAATTTTATCTATTTTACTACGTAATATGTGAACCATATTGAATAGATTAATTAAATATATTTGCTTTTATGTCGTATTTCTTTGCTGTCCCACGTAGCTCTTATCTGAAATATTTCTTAATGAATAATATATGTATAAACAAAATCGTTAGAATTAAGGTAATTGACAACATTTATAATAATTTTAAAGTAAGCTCTTATCCATGATGCCGCTGTCGATTAACTGTTTCCTGTATTTACGCAATTTATATATTTGAAAATGTTTACCCTCTCTACAAAACTACAAAATATAAAGTACATATAAGTATATGAGTATTGAGTAGGTTTTAAAATGTGGTGAGCAATGTCTAGAATCATTTTATTATTGACGTTTACATAATGCTTTTTGATTTTATTCGAAGATACAATGATTGATGTTTAAACCTTTACACAAATTCAAGATATGCAAATAACAAACATTTCAAAGTAGCAGTAAATTGACATGATTTTCTATTTATTTTCTATACAATATCTGACTAAATTTAAAAATAAAAACCATGAAATTAACTTCAATAACTTACTTCAAGTAAATTTTAAGAATATCATAAAACCTAAATGGTTTAGCTGCAGCTCTAGTAATAATAGCGAACACTAATTATTATTAATAAATAAAAGGAAATAAAGTAAATACAAATTAAATTTGTCAACCTGGATAAGAAAAATGTTATATGGCATGTATTCTGTACATCATAACAAAGAAAGTAATCTATCGTTGCCCCTGTTATTTCATATATAACAATAAAAGCAAAATTCCCTAAAACAACGTTTATATTGATTAAAAGTGAAAAAAAAAAACTGATTCATTTCTATACAATAAATATATTTATATTTTATACTTCTAAATTTTTAGTAATTTTGTATACACATTTATATATTTTATAATATAATATTTTATACACATAATGATATTATACACTCATGATATTAATAGGTTTAGTTTAACCTAGTTTTACAAAATTGTGATTTTTTTTATATTTTTTATTTTCATAATTTTTTTTTTTTTTTGTTATATGTATTTTCAATTCGGCCATCACCTCAAAATTTGCAGAGGTTTAATGCAGAGTAAAATATTGGATATTGGGGATTATGGCAAATGAAATATATACTTTCGTTCCTAATACTACAGATATTATTAAGAGTATCAGTAGGTAAAAGTGTAACAGATTTACACAGTTAGTCTTTTAGGAGGGTATTTTTTAACATTCATCTGATTTTTCATTTCAATAACAAATATAAAATACATATAACAGATTAAATCTTTATTTTATTAGAGGCTAAAGGATTCTCTTACAGAAATTAATAAATCAATATGTCTTTTATTTGGAATGGTAATCACGAAACCTCATAATGATCTCGATTTTTGACTAGAATAAATTTTAGCTAATCACATTCGGATTTATTGCAACTCAGTGAAATGCATCCATATTTTTACAGCGTATGCAATAGATTTTAAAGATTTTTTCTTTTTCTTTTTTTTTTTAACTTATAAAATATTATCTCTAGATATATAGGATCAACCAGTCAACTTACATACAATAAAAATAGAGAGAGGTAAGTGAAACTATAAAATATTAAATTAAATTCTCGTTCTGCAGACTTGTTGTGGGTAGATATGGAATAGAGAGATTTATCCTACATATTTCATAGTGCTATTATATACTTGATGATATTTTTATTATTATTATTGTTTTTTTTTGTTTTTTATAAATATATTTCTGTTACATGATATGGATTTTAAAAAAATGCAATTTCCATATGAGTTTTAATCGAAGTTTTATTATCTCTGCAAATGTTTTTTTATTTATTTATTTATTTTTTATTATTATTATTATTATTTTGTTATTACTTTACGTTAATTGGATTATTATTATTATTATCTTTTTAAGTAATAAGAATATTGAAATTTTATATTTTTAAAAAATAATGATATTAATTAATATTTATTATCATTATTCTATTTTTTTTTTTTTTTTATTCAAATAAATTATTATTGATAAATATCAAATTACAAATTAACAAATGAAATTCATTTGGTCCTTCAGCTGTTAAATGCATAAATTAAATTAGATAATACAATTATATCTTATTTAAATTTTAACTATGCAGCTGAATTGATATAGTTGTTAGATGGTAGCTCGTTTTAACTGTATAATTTGATAATGTTTTATAATTTAATTTACTAAAATGTGATGAAACATCAATATTCGATATAATTCAAGAATTTTCAGTATGCATTCAACAATTAAATTATATTCCATTGATGTTAAGGATGTAAATAATGATATATATATATTTTTAGCGCATATATAATTGTAAGAAGTACTGATTTGTCTAATTCTGATATTAAACACTACAAAAATTTATTAACATATAGTTTTATATTATATTTTTATTTAAATTTTTCTTAATGATTGTAATTCCATGTTTGCCCGACACTAAAAATTTAAATTAAATGTTTTCCATAATTGTATATATTTCCAAAATAATTAATTGCCTGTTCTTTTATCAATTTTAAGATTAAATGCCACAAATAGTATTAAGTTTTTTTTTTATATTTTAAATTCATGGTTTTGTTTTTTTTTTCTTGTTTTTTAAATATTTACAAAAGCCTTTCTAAGTCTTCACTTTCAGCATCACTTGTAAATGAATCGGTATCAGTGAAATCGTCTCCACGATTACGTCGACAACATGGTGGTCGACTATTATCATCATCACCATCACTCCAGTGTTCGAATTCTTCTTTATGATGTTCAAGCAGCATTAATGAAGGAAATAAACTATCACAGCCGCTACATCTGTAAGCGAAATGGATTAAGATTTAAGAAGATATCGTTTGACTAAAACATTCTTAGTATAGTAATAATTCGAACTAATAAAAAAGCAAAGAAAATCAAATGCTTAAAATTCAATTTATTCTTATTCGATTTATTTACGAAGCCAAGAATAAGAAAAAAAATAACTGTAGTAATATATAAAATTAAATATAAAAAAAGAAACATTGAACAAAAACGAAAATAGAAAATCGAATTGTTTATTATGCGCATTTTTTACCGTTCAAAAGCAAATTCAGAGAAAATGTTCACATACGAATATAATGTTTATGCAGTTTTGGTTATTGGATTTTGTTTTACCAATGTTGATATGATGTATAGAAAATAGAATCCCGGTAAGACAAAAGCATAAAGGAAAGCACACGAAAAAAAAATGTTTAAATAAAAAAAAACTACTGTTTTTTTTTTGTATTTCCAGAATATTTATTTTTCTTTCGTTTTTATTTTGTTGATATTCTGTTGAACCAACGTGTATAATTTGTGTAATATATTTTTATTTTTTTTATTTAGATATTTAAGCACCTGAAAGCTTGAAAAAAATTTACATACCCGAAATGTCTTTTCTTCTGTTGGTGAGATGCCAGCTGTCTGTGACAGTGAAATGCTCTATCGCAAACGTTGCATGTTAGAGATTCATCTATTGGAAAATAGACAAAAATAAAATAAAAATAAAATTTATAGAACACTTGGAAAATTTAATTTTATTTTTTTGCTTGCAAATGTGTGTGGATACTGTTTATTTATTTTCTTCATATTCTCACTCTGTGATAGCATATTGCTATCAAATAGGAAACATATGTTTTATGAATTTTATATGTCGCTTATTTTTATAGTAACGATTACAAATAAATAGAGAACTTATATACGTAAGCATTCCATAAAATAATTTCTGAAAATGGCAAATTTATTTGAAATTTCTTCAAATATTTATTTTTATAATAAACACCAGTAATTTTAATAAGTACAGTTTTATGAAATCTTCTTTGACAAAGAGAATAATCGGTAGTAGTGTGATTACGGTATTAGTCCATTTTTACTTCATTTTTGGTAAATTCGGCCGAATTTTGAACAAATTCAAGTATTGTTTGGCAAATTTCTTTTTTTTTAAGCACTTTTTTTCTAGGTCTCAGGTTTTTTATTGGTTTATTTTTTCTTACAAAAATGAAGTCGTGTACCAATCCATTGGCAGCATGTTTTTTTTATGAATAATGGCAAATATACCCTATTTTCTTTCATCTACATCAGTTTTATTAACCAAATAATCACGATAAAAAGTCCTATTTTTTTCTAAACATTTAATATTTTAGCCCAATTTATCACACAAACAAGAGAAGCTATCATGTGAAGAATATCTCTATACGTGTGATAGTTTTTTAAACTCTCGATCAAATTAATTAATTAAACTTATTATTATAGAAACCACAATATAAAAAACTATCTTTAACGACTTAAAGTGCTCAGACAAGATATTCGCATTCTTAATAAGATGAACGTCAAAATATTCATCTTGGCTAATTTTCTATTTAACCTATTTAAAATTATTCAAATTGGTAATTGAAAAACCTGAAAAACCCGAAAAACCCCATATCTTTTCATTTTAAAGGCTGAACGAGTCACCACCCAACCAAACGACCTTCTTAAACGTATTTGCGCCTCATAAATTATACGACTAACAAATGTTCACTCTAATATTTTAATTATAATCGATAAATGGATAAAGAATGAAAGAAACACCAAGAAGAAGAAAAGATTTTTTGTTATTTTATTTGTGATAACATTTTTATGGTTTTTAAAATATTACCTATAGAAATTAAAAAGAAGAAGAAGAAGAAGAAGAAGACCATTTGTTAGTCGTATAATCTACGAAGCTTACCTTTGCAATAATTTTTTTTGGTTTTGGGATGGGTCCTTCATCCATTAAAATGACCAAGACTAGCAATATATGGCATGGGTCTAGTAGTTTTATATTGCATCTGGGAGTATTCGGCCGTCAAAGATTTTATGCTTCCATAGTAGCAAGCAAATTATAGTAAAGGTATAATTGCATAGTCAAAAACTGCTAGAATTTCCAAGGGGCAATAGATTCTTGAAGATGTGATGTGATGGTAGCAGAGCTTCAGAATGTTATATTATTAGCATATATGGGGGTAAATAAATATGATGACAAATAATGAAGATGCCTGAGGATGTAGAGGGTACCTCAGATTGTAGATGTTTTTTTTTTTTTTATTTTAAAATGTGTTTGAAAAGAAAATAAAGCAAAGCTTGTACTAATAGATAAATCAAAATGAGAAAAAAAAAAGAATTAAACATATTTTTATGGATTTGAAAAAAAATCCTAAAATAGTAAATAAATAATATCTTCCATTTAATATTTTGATAGAAAATGTCAACCTGGATTTCAGTTTACGATAAATCCATCTACTTATAAATTTATCACGTCCAAATAGAATTTCCGAATGGTAAATTATATAAACTAATACCTTCTTCTTGGTTATTATATAAACCGTTATGTTTTAATCAAAGCAGTAGGTGTATCCATAAATTTAATTAAAACCATAACATTAATTCGCCCGTAGCTTAATGTTTAGCAGTAGCGCATACAGTATTGTTTTGTTGTGCTACCGAGATTATTTTAGTGATATGTATTTGTGAATGAAAATATGAGCAAATAATGTTATTTTAAATGACATGACATTTAATGAAAATAATATAATGAAAAATCTAAAACAAAGACGCCACTGAGAACATTATATATCAATTATTATCATATATGATATAATTTAATTAAAATGAAGATTATACAAGTCCACTTTATATTTTTGCCATCCATTATATTATAAATTATATGATATTGCTCCTTATAAACCCAGTTTCTACCTATTATATAATATACATATATATTATATATTATACTTCTAGATGATATATACATAAGACAACATATTACTTCACGTATGTAAGTCAGTCGGATTATATAATATTTGCAATACTTAATAGTTGTGTTGAGCTAAAATATTATATATATGTATAATATACTATTGCATTGCAATAGCTGTTTAACTAATGACATAGTAAATCATTAAATGTATGTCTCTGCCCTCGCACACACACAATACAATATGATTTTTAATAAAATTTGGTATAATTGTGCTTTGTGTGTCTTATAAGACGCTTAAGGTATATAGATGATTTAAGCAATATTTTATATTATGGTTTCTACATAAGTTTTAAATCGAACACTAAAATAATAATAGGTTTTACAATAATTTATTATCACGAGTATAGTTAATCTTAATACTGCTGCTTGTTCAACATATTTTATCGAAATCATATTTCTATTCTTATTACTATATAATACATTATATTTATCTAAATGTCATGCGATCATAAACAAATCGGTCTATTTATTAAAGTCTTGCCGCAGGTACAATTAAAGTTTACCCAAGTAACATGGTCGGCCACTAAGAAATTTCACCACCAAAAATTATAAATTTTTGGTAATAATTACTGTTTAGAAATATATAAGGTAATAATTACGAAACAATTGTTTCGAGATAGTTATAGTATTATAACTTTGCAGTTATTTGAAAAAGTAAGGATTACGCATAATGGTTACTTTTAAATATCACTACAAAGTTATAAAGTTAGTGGCAGTTTTTTTTAATAAATGCTAAAAAATCTAACGAACAAATTTAATAAAAAATGGCATTTTCTATTTAAAAAATCAAAACTAAAAACTCATATTGTTAAGGATAACGTAATAGTCTGTTAATAAAAGATCGATTTTACGTATGATTTGTTGAGAATCATTTTCTGTAATAATATTTCTCTATTTAACGCATGAATGTGTTTTTGATATTAGTCGTGTAAAATGATAACAGATACCACAATAATTAAATTATATAAAAAATTATGAAGTGCACGTAGAATAATAAATAATAAAATTTTATATATGTAGTAGGATGCGTTTTCCATTTAATTTTCTAGTAAACATTAATTTAATATCAGGTATTTAGGTCAAAATCAAAACAAATATATATTGTAGACATTTCAGTTCTGCGTTCAACGGTGGCTCAATTATCAAAATCCATCCACTCAATCCTCAGAAAAAGCCTAAAAAGAGTGGGCAGAAGAATAATGTTTGACGTACAGGAGATTTTTTGAGGTTAAAACAAATTTGCCATCTGTCATCGCGACATAACCTATGCTAATTACATTTAATACTTTTTTTAACAAGCATTTGTATACATTTAGGGACTAATAATCAATTATTTAGTTATTTAATAAAATATCATGCTACTTCGTTCACAAGAATAATAATAACTTTTAAACAAGAAATTTCACCATTCTAGTTTATGAAGTTTTGAAAAGGTATTAAAACGG
>JAABKK020049243.1:0-11957 GCA_011634745.2 Catotricha subobsoleta | reverse complement strand
CCTTATGTATATGTCGTTAAGGTCTATTTTCCTTTCAAAGAAAAATGGATGTGCAACAAAACAACTCTCAGCCGACGACTTGTGCCCACCTCTAGTTTTAATTTAATATTTGAAAATAATTAATTCCTTTGTACAAACTTGTTGGGGTAGCCCGTAAGCGAAATAAATCAATTAAGTTGAGGATGAGCTCCCGTCACTCCAGAATTATCACCAATCGTCTAGGAACATGACCAATAGGTGGAAATAGATCGAGTTCCTAACGAATTCTATTTATTTCTTATGTAAATCTTGAGATTTAGGTAAGTATGAGTTCCCATCACTCCTGAATTATCACCAATTGACTTGAAATATATCAAATAAGTGAAAATGGGTGAAAATAGGTCGAGTTCCCACTAAATTCAGCTTAGTTCCTTTAGGAGGCAATCCTGACCAGACCAGAAATAATTCCAAAAAATAATGTCTGTTTGCGTCATCTGTGGGTTAAGAGCTTTCAGATAATATAGATAGTATATGTATAACTTTGGTATCGCAGACCATCTGTCTGGGCGCAAAGCGTCACGGAAACTTTGTACATAGGTGCACCGACCTCTTTTGGTACTCCTGGAGGAGAGTGGGGAGTCTAGGAGAAAATGGGCCCTAGATTTAGGAAAATGGAAAGACAGGAATTAAAAAATAGATATCAAAATGGTGGAATCGTAGCCAATTCAATCTGTTCAGAATTTCTTTTCTGCTCAGCCCTAGGGGGGGAACTATAAAAAGAGTGAAATGATGCTAGATGTCAAAATTGTGGAATCGTAGTCAATTCAATGTAAGCAGTATACGTTTCCTGGGCTGATTTTGATCAAGCTGATCTGTTCAGATTTTTTTGTTTCTGCTGAGCCCTATCGAACAATAAAAATAGTGAAATGATCTTCGATGTAAGAATTGTGTTTAATTTATTGGAGCGCATAACTATTTGTGTCAACTTAAAATAATATGGTTTATTGAACAGAAATTATAAATTGCGGGCACAAGTCTACATTTTTAAAATGTAAAGTCTATGGCCCATTTTCCTAAATCTATAGCGCCCGTTTTTCAAAAATATAGGACCCAAAATGTTTGATCCAAAAATAATTAGTTTTGGTATAAATATGAAATTATTATAGACCATGTTCAATTTATATTTATTGGCTCACTAACAATACTACACTGTTGCTTCACTTTCTACGTGAAAATCGGATAAATTACTACTAATTACTACTATTGTTGGTCTACGTGGAAAAATGAAAAAGTTTGACGTCTTAAGGTACGGAATTTAATGAGCCGTCTTGCGAACGGATCCGTTTTTTTTTTGTTCGTGCACTTTTGGATTTTCAGGAAAGTTTGCCCGTTTTTCAATTTCATAGTTGAAAATCGTTTTATTTTTAAAATTTGGTTGTTGTTTGATAATCAGCACAGTTGGAATATGATCTTAAAATCAATTTTTCATCTAATGTTTGTTCCAAACATCCAGACCGAGAAATTTTTTGAATTTTCCGCACAGGACGTTCTACATAGGAATTAAAATAAATTAAATTACTATTTAGATTAGCTTTTGATATCACAATTTGTTCTTGCTCCTTCCTATTGACCGTGTTTGTACGGTACAATTACGTGTATTTTTTGTGTTCCCACAATTTACATGGAATTAATGGTTCTGGTTTCTTATTAATCGCATACAATAAGATATTCGCTTCTTCAGAGTCATAACACAAAATTATAGATGTTTTAGCACTATCTGCGTACTCATATAAAAGATTTTAGAAGTAGTAATCTGATTTTCATATATTCCAGTCAAACTTTCTCTTTCTTCTTTTAATAGTTCCTCCTATGCTGTCCATGTGGTCCCTTTTCATGCATGCAGCATGAGAGCAGCAACACTAACATGAATTATTTTCTTTATGTCAACAATTTTAAATTCAAAAGTTCCCTAGCTGATTATTGGAAAACTAAAAAAAGATAACATTTCTCCAAAGACCTACGACTCGAGAGCAATTTTTATTTTCAAAATCTCAGGAGGGTTAATATACCCCACCCATGAGCTACTATGATCGTAAATTCGTAACCTTCTATCTCTTACCATTTTGCAAGAATTGTGACCCAAAGAAAGAAAAATTCAGGAAAAAGCGAAATTTCTCGAAAAACAAACATACGATTTTCACCAAACTGGATGGTAGTGTGTCTTGGGGAGGCCCCAAATAGATTTCCATCGTCATCGTTATCATTCTGACTCAACGAATATTCTGGGGAAAACCTTCTTTTGGCATTTTATTCTAAAGCAACATAAAGAAAGGAACTAATTTAAAGGTCCGTATTATTTTTTTTATTACATGATACGAGTTTATATTTTCAAAATATAAAAACTTCATCAAATTAATGAAATTATAATATTTATTTCAAATAAAATATGTACATAAATTCTTATTTCGCTATATATTTTTATTAAATGTTCATTTTATTTCTGTATTTTCTGCTCTTATTTCGCAATTCGATGCGGTTCTCGTCCGGAGTGCTTTAAAAATGAAAGCTTAAATAATTACTCATTTGCTCATAATGTTATGGAATATGTTTGTAGCAAATACAAGAACCGTAAATAGAAATATATTTGTGTTGCTGGCTTTTATTAATCCTGATGATGATAATTCTGATTTTTTTTTTGGTGATGATGCTGATGGTTCGATAGGTTCGATAACATCAAGCTGAATTTCATCACTAACAATACCATTTACATTGCATGTATATAAGCCAGAGTCCATTTTCGTTGACATTGTTATTGTTAAATTACTTTGAACGTTATTATTTAATGTCCAGTCGGTATTTACATTGAATCCACCCAATGATCTCTAAAAGTAAAGTAAGTAAACTATTAATGTATAATTAAAACATTCAATATTTATATATGATTTTTTTTTTGGAAATTAAATATTAATGTGCGACCAATAATAAAGATTATGAATATATAAAATATGCATAAATGTATTTGAAAATTTGATCAAATGACCGTACACCACTTTGCAAAAAGAAAATATGTTTCTCTCGTGGTTTTTATAATTAAATTATGTATTTAAAGCAGTGTATAAAGTTGGGGCAACATCAGCGTATCGGACGACAATATAGCTTTTGTATTTTTACCATCATAAATATATGTGTATGTATGTATATTGTGGAACACACATATAATCTATATGAATACAAAACGATAAACCAAAACAACAAAAAAAAGAACAAACAAACATCACATCACACAGTCTTTACTAAATGCCCAGTCTGTTTGTAAGTCTAGAACGTACATCGTACAGTACATTTCGATTCGTCAAATTCGATTAAAAATTCTAGTCAGATACTGTTCTTGTTGTTTAGCTTATAATACGATAAACCGATTGTATTCTTTTCGTTTTTATATGAAATTGAAGGTTTGGGACCGGGCAGCATAAGCACAAAAAGATGGTATGGGTGAACGACAGCAAAAAGAAGCGAATGATATTGTATTACTAAAATAGAAACAAAATTTCATTTTTTATTTGTTTTTTTTTTTATTTTTTTCCTTTTCTTCTTCTCATATATAAAACCCCTTAGCCCTTAATGCGAAACGAAAGAATATACGAAAGAGGGACTATATTAGTTAAATTTGTCGTTTCCATGCCTCATATCAAAATATACAGCTAAGTAATGTAAGTATCATATTGATTTGAACCCAAAATGAGCCATATTTTTCTAAAAGCAGAGAATTATATCTTTGTCATATAGAATAGAGTTTGCAATGAAGCAAAATGCTTTATTATTGTGAAAAATCTGGAATAAAGAAAATTGATGTTTAAGTCTTTTAAACTTTCAAAATTGTTACCCCTCGCATATGCGCATGGTCTACTTTATATTTATAAGCAAAATACACTAATAAAAAGCCTAAACGAAAATGTTGTTATTGTTATTTTTATTTTTTCTGTTCTTTGTTTTCAGTGCGGAGAACGCACGAACAGAATATATTTTGTAATTCGTCTGGTAATATTTATTATTTAATGGGAGCCGTTTTAGTTAAATATTTAATAAAGTAATTCGAATTTCTATTCATGATATGCACGTCGAGCAGTCATGAATATTTTGAAAATAGAAATTATACACTTGGTGTCGGTATGAATAGAGACCTACCTCAAAGCTTAAAGGTAAACCATTTTTTAACCAAATTACATATTTGGATGATATAGATTGTGTTTCGGTCTGTTGTGCTGGTTGTTGTTGTGTTAGTTGATGTAGTGATACAACAGCTCTACATGAAAACTGCATTGTTGAATTTACTTTAATCACTTGATGTCTCTGACCTTCAATTATTGGACCAGAAAATGGAATATCCATCTGTTGATGTTCTACTAAGAAAATGGAATAAAGAATTTATGAATTTATGAATTTATTTGTTTATTTATTTATTTATTTTCTTTTTAAATATTTTTCGGTTACTTTAATTTTAGAAATAGAAACAGTTAAAATATAAAATAACGAATACTGAAAATATCATCTATGAAACGTGATGAAAAAACCAAAAAACAAAAAAAAGAATGAAACAATAAAACGAAGAAAGAAAAAAACAGCCAGTGATACATAGAATGAACATTAGGGTGGATCGAATTTTTCAGAACTGCCGGTACCATCATTTTTTGAGTAAGATTTAGTCTCCTGACCAGAGATCAGTCGGGTATCCGAAATACCGAAAATATAGTTTCGGGTCTGACCCGGCTTGAAACTTTCGGATCGGAATAATACCCGACCCGAAATTCTCGGATTTATAATAATATTTAATTTAATTATTTGTTTTTATTTTATTTATATATTTATATATATGTGTATTATTATAAAAACAAGTTTATTTATTTAAATAAAAAAAATTATTGTATTTTATACATACATTATTATTATAAATCCGAGGATTTCGGGTCGGGTCTGACCCGATCCGAAAGTTTCGGGTCGGATAAATGATTTTAAAAATAAATTAAATTTCGATGTGCTTGAGGCTCTTGAAGTTGTCAAAATTGCAATATCTGGTCATATTTGAAGCACCATAATTTGGTTTCGTTACAAGTAATTGTTTTTCTGTATTGTCCAGCAGATTAGAGCAAGTCAATACCTTTTAAATAATATATTGTTCATTCGTAGTTTACTACAAAGTTCGTAGTTATTAGATTTTGAAAAATCGATTTTTTGATGATATTTGAAACATAATAACTACGAACTTCGTAGTAAACTACGTATGGATGGTCAATATATTATTTGAAAGGCATTGACTTACTCTACACTGTCGCGGAAAATACAGAAATACAAAATTACTTGTAACGGAACCAAATTACAGTGCTTTCAATTTGCAATTTTGACAACTTCAAGAGCCTCAAGCACATCGAAATTTAACTTATTTTCAAAATCATTTATACATGTTACTCAGGAGACAAAATGCTACTCAAAAAATGATGGTACCGGCAGTTCTGACAAAATTCGATCCACCCTAATGAACATATTTACATAAAAAAAAAAGACCAGAAAAATAAATCTTATTTTTTATGACAAATGACTTTAGTTTTGCTGCGCTCTTTTATGCTCCTCATTTCTCTGTTGTTATATATTTTATTATTTTATTATTATTATACATTATGTTGTTTATGGGTGTTGTTTTTTTTGTTGTTGTTGGCGTTCCTTATATATTACATATTTCGTAAATTATTTTTGATGTTTCCTATTCGTATATCACATTATAATGGCTATGAAATATATTCATTATCATAAGAACTAAACAATTTTGTTTTCATTGTTGAACGGTAGATCTTTGTCACATATCTCAACAAAAATCATTGATTTGAATTAATTGAATATCATATTAACATATATCAGTATATGTTTTTTTTTTTATTTGATTTTAAATCGGTAATAAAATTGCTAACTATATGATAATCGATAATTTTTTTTGATTTGTTTTTGTCATACCAAAAATATCCTGAAACCGCATCGCTAATTTTAAATCGGCCAGAACAAAATAAAATTAAGAGTTCGCTCCTAAAATATATTTATGATTAGATTATAATAATACGCATAATATTCAAATATAATTATTTGGTATAGAAATAAGATATAGTTACGATTCAGTTGATATTTTTCTGTGCGTTTAACTATTTGCGGAATCATTGACTTTAACTGCGGCTGCTCTCGGATAACCAATTTAGATAAAACAAGTGTTATATAACGTATATTTGTTTAAAATTTAATTTAAATATATTCTGTCAAGTTAGATTTCAATTATTCGTAACCGTAATCAAACAGGAGATATACACGATAGTTAACATGATACATTTACCAGAAAGTTTCGTTATATCCCTAATCTCAATATAAATTCATGGAAAACAAAACTATATCTATTATCTATACCTTTATTGACCAAATTGATGAAATTCGACTGTTAGGAAAAGCATATGAATAGCGATTGGACTTTTCTGCTACATCAACTAATTTTAATTGTTTTTTTTTTTTGGTTTTTTGTTTAGACAATGCAGAGTTTAAAATAAAGTTATTTTCTTAAGCCGCTATATGGTAATAATAATCCCATATCCCATATGTTAAAAGAAAACAAAAGTCTACATGTACAACATTTTGTAGTACATTAATATAAAAAAAACCACAACAGCTTGCATCTTAAGTGAAATTTCAAATTTTCTAACATTCCAAGATTTTTGGGATTTACTTATTCTGCACCACATGTACAAACAAATTGACGTCATAACTTTTATATATATATATGGAGAAAAATATACAACAACAACCTAATTCTATATTATTATTAAGAATTCTTGGTATTAATATACCGAACGCATTATCTAGTTGTATTTGTATTAAACAGAATAATGAAAAGAAAAAAAACAGTTATTAGAATAAAATATTATCTCTGCGAAGAAGGCCTCATTTAATGATATTTTCACATCATGTGAGGTTTTCACATGAATGTTTTACTATATAACTAGAAGGTGTTCGGCATATAAATACCGAATAAAGCTCTTAATGAATCTTTGATTTAGCCCCCCCGGCAAGAAACGATAAAATTCAATTTACTTTCCCTCAAATTTTAATGTATTTATTAACGAAAATAATGAGTTTTCAGCATGTGATGTTCTTAGTATTAGGTATAATCAAAGAAATATGAATTTTTTTACTTACCGCGCACTAATAATGTAACATTAATTTTTAATTTTGGCTCTGTGCTTATTTGACATTCATATTGTCCACTATCAGATTGGCGAACATTATCTATACTTAAACCCCAATTAAGTACTATTGATGATGCTGCTAATTGTGATTGTTGTTGATTGGTTTCACTGATTTCGCTTAGTACTGAAGCAAATCGCTTGTCACTTGTGAATGTTATTTGATTTGATGTAAGAATTTGTAAGTCTCGTGATCTTATCCAGGAGATCTAAATTTATGAAAACGAAAATGTTATAATCAGAAAAAACACTGAGAATTTTTTTTTTTTCGTATTAATTTGATTTCGTTTTACATTATCCATAAAATAACTTAATTATTTAATTTTAATCTGTATACTTCAATTAGAAAGAATACATTATTCATTTAATATACATTCATGTTTCAATAACTAATTTTATGAAAACATTTTCATGGAAGCGTGCGCGTGTGTTCACTTGACAATATTTTATGTAATTTAATGTAATGCAATTTTAAATAATTTAATTTTCAGGAAGATTCATTCTACAAAAAGTTTCTAAGGACCAACTTTCTAATAGGACTTTAAGGGCCTTAAAAAAGCCTAAATCGACAGGAAATTGATTTTATGGTCGGGAAATTCATGATTTTTAGGCATTTGTCGAATTTTCCGGTTTTCTAAAAAATCACTATCACTTAATTTGATTTTTACCTCGATTTTTACAGTAATCCAACAGTTATATGTAAAATGTTTGTTTAAATATATTAAGGAAAATTAAAAATATTTGAAATTTTCCGTGGAAATGATGCATTTTGAGGATTTTGACGATTTTGACGATGGTTTGACCACCAAAAAGTCGTGTTTAGATATGTTAGAAACCTATCCGAAGTAAAATTGGACGCCAAATATGATAGTGATTTTTTGTTAATGCGGAAAATTCGAAAAATACCGGAAAATCATGAGTTTTCAAATCATAAAATCGTTTTCCCAAAGATTTAGGAGTTTTTAAGACACTTAAAGGCCTATTAGAAATAGCCACCTTAGAAATTTTTTGTAGAATGACTCTTCCTGAAAATTGGTTTAGATTTAAGGGCTCTAGCTAGTCCCGAAGCAGACATATTAATTCTTTATCTAAAATTCAAGATGGCGGCCATAATTTCCGTTGCACAACATGTATCCGTCGGGACTTTTTGGAGAAGATCACCCTCAAGGGACCCCACATCTAGGCCAAGTCCCGTGCTTTTGTGAATTTTTCTTTTTTTTTGTCTTTATATCGATTGTACTAACTTTCCAGTTAAACGATTGGTGGCTTTGAATTTTTTTATTTAATTTCTCAAAAAATGTTCGTACAAAAACAAATTTAATTTTTTGAATTATTTTTATTTGATTTTTTATTGAATTTTTTTAAGCTGTTCTACATCAATAGATTTATTTATTTTTGGTAAGAGTCCCCCCTTTGCTGTTTTCAAATTTCAAACTTCAACCCCCTTGAGGCACGCTTTCCCCTAAACTTATCGGCACCAAATGTTGGCTACCTTCATTATTCACCAAATACAAACATTTTGAGCTTGTGTCCGCTCCAAAATTCGGAAAAGTGGAAAACCCGGTCACCCTAATGTAATGAATGGATCGATTTGATCTAAAGACAAATACACATTTTATTCACACATTATTTTACCTTCATCATTCACCAAATACAACATTTTGAGCTTGTGTCCGTTCCAAAATTTTAATTTAAAAAAATCTCCATCCAAAACCTGGTTACCCTAATATACATAATTACATAATTACATATTATTGCGTGAACTGTTTATTACGATATATGGTATAAATAACTGGGATCGGTCATAAAAGACGTTCGCATTTTTCTGTTGGTTTTTTTTAACTAACCCCACCCCCTCCCTTATTTCAATATTCTTTTATGAATATTACATTGATATTGATTGTTCGCAATAATCTAACTAATCTTTTTAACACGGCTTCATATCAAAAGTTATTATTCAGTAATCACTAATTATTTTTGATAAATGTTTTGCAGTTTTCAAAGATAATTAAAGTTTTACTTAATTCCAAAGATAAATTATTATTCTCTCTAAATTCGTTTTTCTAGTAAACGATTCTATTGAATTCTTGATGAATGCTTTGAGTACTTTGAGTGTTGTATTTGAAAATCTTATTGTTTTCAATAAAGCGTTTTTTTTTTAAATTGTAATAGAGTAATATATTTATAAATCTCTTCAGCTTGCTCTTCAGCATTAAATATTTTATTGTAATAGAATTTTTTGATTTTTTTTTTTTTTTTTTTTTTAGATAGTTTTTATCTGAAATATTATTGCAAAATTGATCGATATAAATGATAGTGGACTTATTTGCAGGCTCTTGTGGTGACTAACGGCGATGGT
The DNA here is from genome assembly GCA_011634745.2 of Catotricha subobsoleta. NCBI lineage: Eukaryota > Metazoa > Arthropoda > Insecta > Diptera > Cecidomyiidae > Catotricha > Catotricha subobsoleta. The sequence continues at coordinate 2,348 of JAABKK020049243.1, read as the reverse complement.
ATCGTCGATAGTTTTTCGACTATCGCCATCGCTACTGCGAAAGTATCGGTATCGAAAGGGCATTTACGTAACCGATAGTTTAAACCAGTAACTATCGATATCAGTATCGAAAATGCATTTTACTGAACCGACAGCGATACCGATAACTGAAAAACTATTTTTTTTTTTATTAATTTTGGGATGCTTTAAATATATTGATGAAAATTGAACCAAATTATATCAAGATGAGATACGTGAATGTTGTTAAAAAAAAAGTGCTTCTATTAATTAATTAATTTCTTATAATATTATCGGTATCGGTAAGAAAAACTATCGGAAAATGTATCGCCGATACTTTTTAGTGTCGATATCGGTATCGCTATCGGCGATGGTTTCAAAACTATCGGGTCACAAGCCTGCTTATTTGTCAGACGTGTAATTGTTCTTGAAAATACTTATGAATTCCACAATTCTGAAGTTAGCGTAAAACACAAGCTTCGTTAAACGGGGAGTGCTTGCAGGGTGGGTGTAAGTTTATTTGAAAGCTAAGACTATTAGCTGTGTATCCCCAAAGGGGAGTGCAATTCCTATGTTTGTGAGGGGCGAGGTATCTTAATCTAGCCTAAAGTTAATCCAAATCTAGCGTAAATCGCTAACTTCAGGGTTTAATAAAAAAAAAATATGTTGAAATGCTTTAAATAATATTTTTAGTTATATACCGCATGTCTCAAGATATTTTAGACGATCAAAATAAAACGTCGAGTTTTCAATAGTTAATAACAATGGATTCTGTCAAAATGAGTTTTTGATCGTCTAAAATATCTTGAGACATACGGTATATTGAATGAACGTTAAGTATACTTATTTACTTTAAAATGAACATACAAAAAAAGTTTTGCTTCCATGAAATTTTTTGAATTTGGCGTCTTTGACAGTTTATAAAAGTTATTAAGTTTCAAATACACGCAAAGATAGATTTGATTGGCTTGTATTAATATACTTATGCAATGGCCATACTACACTATATGTTAAAAAGAACTAGTTCATAATCATATAACTACGGTATATAATTTGCAAATTAACTGTCACTATTATTCAATATCTTTATAATTAAATATTATGTCAATTTTTTTTTAGTTAGAACACTGTATTCACAATAATCAATATATCATCAGAATTCCAGAATAAATAATATACTTTATATGCAGCATTCATACATAATTTATTCAAATTATTCATCATTCAAATTCATCACCGTACCGCACTTGCTCGCAGTTAGCACCTGTACATACCAAACCGGAACATTTATAAAAAAAAAGAAAGAAGATAATAAAAGTTTCCGCGCTACACCGTACAACATTCGTACAAGTACAATACATATTCGATTCACACAAAACGAATTAAACTTAAAATAAAATAAAATAAAAAAAAAAATAATAGAAAATGAAGGATAAGGAACGGCGCGCTGAAGAAGTTAGAAAAAGTAAAAAAATAAAAATATAAATGTAAAAAAATAAAATTAAAACTTTTTAATTCGTTTTCGTGTCGAAATCGCGTGCATAATAATTTTTTTTTTATATATATTTTTTTTCTTTTCAAATACATTTACGCCTCTCGCCTCTTATGGATTTTTCAATTGCGCTAATGATTTCGCATTCATACAAAAATATTATTACTATTTACCATATGATATAACTATTAATAATAAAATCCATTTTTTTCTTGATTGAATTTTAAAACTAAGGCTTTACAAGAGCCTTTTTTTATATAACTTAAACAAAAAAAATCAAACAGTTGGTTTTCGTTACTTTATCCAATTCTTCAAAATACTCGAATACAGGGAAGCGGACCGAACCGAACAGCTGCTTTTTTGACTTTAGAACCGAACCTTAGAAACGAACTCTCCTCTTAATTTTTCAGAACAGACCCGTTTGAACAGGACCGATTATCCATTTTTAGGGATTTGACGAACAAATTGTACTTTATTTTAATTTTTAACTGAACGCAACTTCAAGAACCCCCGCTTTTTGTTTGACTTCAGAACCGAACTCACAAATTTTTTTACAAGAACCGAACCCATAGAATCGAAACCCTAATTTTATATGATAAGAACCGAACACCTAAAAAAAAATGCAGAGGTATACGCATCCCTGCTCTAATATAACAAATCAATAATAGTAAGAACAAATTTAGTCATTTAAAGAATGTTTAATTCAGTATAAAAAACGGTTAAAACAAATTACATATATATATATATATTAGGGTGTTCCAAAATTTTTCGAAACCCTTTTTGAAACCGTTTTGAAACCGTTTCAGAAACCGTTTCGAAACCTTTTTTGAAACCGTTTCGAAACGGTTTCAAAATGGTT
>JAABKK020049232.1:0-11958 GCA_011634745.2 Catotricha subobsoleta | reverse complement strand
AACCGGTAAACATCAACCGATTTTCTTTTTTTTTCAGTTTCGGTTTCAGGTTGAAATTTGGAAACTTTTGACATCTTGTCTGTCAAAATCCGAGAAAAAAGTGTCTTTCGCGGTCACCTTAGTGTACAGTTGTGAGCGATTTTCAAAATCGAATCATGCTCAACCAATTTAACAGATTTAAATGTTTATTCTAATAATTCTCATGTAATAGTCATAAAAAAAAAAAAAACTGTTTCCCATAAATTCTATACGTTGATTAGTTTTTAGTTATAGATTTACGATTGCAACAATGTATTTTAAAATAATATTTACGATTGCAACAATGTATTAAAAATAATAAATCATTTATATTAAATATTAATTTTATTGGTTTTTAGTCATTTTTATGTCCAGTTTTAATGAGCAATTAAATATAAATTTTTATTTAAAACGAAACGAAATGAAACGAAATAATGACACCTGCAGCTGCACACAATAAAATGATTTTTAAAATTCTATATTACATATTTGCACAATACATTTTATATCTCTATATATTTGTTTAATTATGAATATTATGATTTATTGCTTTATAAACATATAGTTTATTATTATCGAAATCAAATCAAGATATAATTTTTTTATTTTTTTTTTTTTTATTAGCAAATCATGCGTTCATTTATTTATTTTTATTTATAATTAAAAAAAAAAAAAATGTATAATAACGCCGACATTTTTGTGTGTAAAATACACTATTGGCTATTTGGTCTTGGACATTGCGTCTTGTCTTCACAGCAAAAAATACTCGTATTTCATAAGCTTATTGCTTTTTATAGTTTTTTTTTTATAAATTTACTGACTTTCAGAATGAACCACAACTAAGCATTTTTTTTTTTAAAAAATTTATTAAACATTTTTATATTATATACAATTTTGAAATTAGCAAAAAATTTGATCGATACAAATATGAAATTATTATTTTGTATTTTGTATATTAAAGTAAATCTAATCACATTGAAAAACAATTTATGAAGATTTTAATGTGATTTTGTTGTGTGATGTTTAGAAATTGATTGGATCGGGGTAGCACGGATAAGTAAGAGGTTGCTCGTTATAAGTATTTTTTTTTTTTTGGTTTTTCTGACCGAAAACAAATACCAAATAGAAATGCAATTAAACAAATAGAAATGATTAAATAATATTTTGTTTGTTCTTTTTTTTTTTTCAATATAAATTTCTAGAGAATTAGGTGGCTTTTAATGATTGATGAATTCACGTTCTGAATAAAATATCATAGCATTTTTCAACGAAAACAGTTTCATGGGTTTTTTTTTTTAATCGACCTTCAAGAAAATATGCTTTGCTTATGAATTTCTTATTATGTATTATTCTTACTGTTTTTGTTTGTTTGTTTGTTTGTTTGTTTGTTTGTTGCTTCTACAGTTTTTGATAAATGTGTGTGTGTGTGTGTGTGTGTGTGTGTGTGTATGTTTTGGATTAGTGTGTGTGCGTAGTATATTAAAATATACATTCCGCATGCATTCCTTTTCGATATCATTTCAAAATTAAAATAATTAAATAAATATAATAAAACTGTGTGTACCTCGGACACTCGACACACTCATAAAAAACTCAATAAAAATGTCTTTGCATGAGAACAGAAATAAAATCAAAAAAAAAAAAATCAATTGTAAAATTTTTCTATTGCACAATTTTCACGTCACGGAAAATTATCGAGCCACTCACTCATTAATTATATCTCTCTAAATATAAACTTAAGAGACATTTTCTATATTTGCATTTGCTATCAAATAATTTTTAAAAAAATAAATTTATTATTATTTTATCGGTAATAATTCGCTGTGCCGATACTTTGCCATAATATATAATTGTCGTGTTGGCAGGAACATTTTAATAATTGCTCATGGATTTCAAATAAAAATAAATAATATTAATTATATGGAATAATAGAGAAAATTAATAATAGCTGATACACGTTCTGGTTTATAGTTTGACCAACAAACCAAACATATTCGCATATCGCATATATCGCTTCTGATACAATTTAAAAAAAAAAAAAAAAAACGAATATATTTAGAAACAATTATTTATTTATTTATTTAACGAAAGAGCAAAAATGTTTCAAATGTTTACTTATTTTTTTTTTATTATTATATGTTCAGTTCAGCTGACAGAGATGTGCACCATTTAACGAATAGAAATACTAAATTATAGCTAGCACGACACATAAAATTTACGTTATGTTCAGTTTTTATGCCAGGTTAATAATAATAAAATTAAAAAAAAAAACCCATTAATTGACTTCACGATATCTTAATAGTACTACAATGAATTAAAGAAAATGTAAATTGTTTTGTGAATGGCACTGCATATGTTTTTTTTTTTCTTATTCAATTCGAATATATAAAAAGGTAATAGAGAAAAAAAAAAAAAAAAACTTGTATTTGAAATCATTGTGAATCAAACAGACAACTGCCATTTATTTTAATAGATTTTATTTATTGGTGTTGGTTTTATATTGACATTTAGAGAGTTTATACAGAAAGTTCAAATCTCTGTATAAATTTATATTTTTCAATTAAATTCAAAATATCACAATTCGTAATATCATCGCCGTCTATTGGATACTCTAAATGAACTGATCTCGCTTATATGTATATTCCAAATAGCGCTTCGATTACGAAAGCCCAAATCAGCTAAATGCTGCTTCGATCAGTTTTTTTTTTCTTGTCCATAATTTTGTGTGTCTGTTTTTTTTTTTTTCCTGCGATACGGAGAATGAAGTTTAAGCTCAGCTTTAGGATGTTTAGCAATGCGTTTATGTGTAAAACAAAAACAAAAAAGCAATTGTAACACTTAAAAAATTGAACTGAATTTAAAAAAATATTTTGGGAAAATTAAAATCAAAACATAAAATTAATGCAATTAATAAAATATTTCCAATGACGACAACGACCACGACGAAATTAACTGAAAATCATCATATTTATTAATGTCATTTCTGTGCCACACACACAAATACATCGACAATCTATATATAAGTAAATTGTGAAAAATGAAAATGAAATTCGTAAATGTTGTTTATTATATTAGCGATTGGTTGGTATATATAATATAGATATAGTTATATAGAATTTGCACGCCATGCCATTTGATTCGCAAATAAAATCATACCACCAGCCGGTGGAATGGTTTTTATTTGTATTATTATTATTATCATAAGTATCATCAAAATCGCGCCATCACATTTAAAATGCTCAGTATATAACATAGAAAAAAAGAAGAAAAAAAAACAATATACATATAAATAAATAAAACAGATTTATAAAATGATTGGTGCGTAGAGTAAACTTTGATATGAGATGATGATGATGATGATGATGATGATGATGCTGATGTTGGTGTACTATTTTCATTTTATATGAGTTTAAATTATGAAATATTTTTGGTTAATTTACGATTGTCGACAATAATTAGCCTTGTGCACAATTGTCGGAAATTGGTTTCTTGTTATATTGTCCTCAATAGCGTAAGATAATTAAAATTGTAATAGTTGGAAAATTCGCTCATTTCAATAGCGTTTTCTTGTTTTCAATTCAATTCAATTCAAAAAAAAATTGAATACGAAAATTCATTTTCATAAAATTTGTAATTATTCTTGTTTGTGGGGAACATTAACTGAAAATTAAACGAAAAGTATTTTGATTGTTTGCCAACGAATTCATTTCTTTTAAATGTGAATAGACATAAAATAAATGTTTGTTTATACAATTTAACTTTATACCTACTAAAAATCATTCTAATATTTTTTTTTCTTTTTTTCTTTTAAATTACAGGTTGGTGATTCCACAGACACAATTGTGCCCGAAATATTAACACCAACTAAACAACAACAACAACAACAACCACAACATCATTATAGTAGCAAAAAGAAACGTGCACCGGTTCATGAGAGTCTCAATTCATCTGAATTATTTAATTTATATAATATGTTGAATGGCGTTAAAGTAGATCTTCTATGGGGCCGTAATAGTGAAGAGCAGCCAGAAGAAGTACTAAAAGCACAACAGCTACAGCAACAACTACTACTACAACAACAACAAAATCATCAAACAAACGATAACAAAGAAATAAAAGGACATGCTAGACGTCCAAGTACCGCATCAGTTGCCTCATCAAATTCAACCAATACACTTAGTGATTCAGAAAGTGAAATATCAAATGAAAATGATTCGGGCATTGAATCGGAATGTAATCATGATACAGATAAATCAACTGAATTAGCAAAACAATATCGAACACATTTATTAGGTTTATATCGTTGTCTGGAACAAATGACTGATGCTGCCAATTATTTAACTGCACGATATCAAAGTGATATTGGACCGGTTTAATTATTATTCTAAATTTGCTACTATTTAATAATAATTATTATTCTATTCTATAATTTTATATTTAAAAATCAAAAATACAAAAAATTATTTAATTCAAAAAAAACTAAAACAAAAAAATCTATAAAAAAAAAAAACAAATATAAATTAACTAAAAAACAAAACAAACAGACAAAAAAAATAATGTGGTTTGTGTTGTCTTTTTCCTATTTCGAATAAAATTGTTAAATAAAACAAAAAAAAAATAATAATTAAAAACGAAATGTTCGAAAAAGAAAAGACACCAATACACACAATATTATTTTTGGTACAACAAAAACAACATGAAAAACAAACAAGTCATAATTTTTTTTTTTTAAATTAATTTTATTTATTTATAAAATAATGTTCAAGTGTTGGTTTCGCATTAGGTTAAAAAAAAAAAAAAAATAATAATTCATTTGTTTCCTCTAATATTTATTTATTATTCGCGTTTCTTTTCCGTTAAATTTTCTTTGTAATTATTTTATAAAAAAAAAAATTAAAATTTAACCATACAAAAGAAACCATTTATAACAAATAAATAATTAAATAAAATAAAAAACTAAAAAAAAAAAAATAGATGAAAAAAATAAATGAAGCACTATCTTAGTGGGGCTCCGGCGGGGCGGCTTTAAAATATTCAAAATATTTTTAGTTTTCATAAATTAATTAAAATCTATAATTAATTAATTGTAATAATTTTTTTTTTTTTTTTGTTTTTAGTGCGAATGTCTATTAAGTTGTGCAGACCAAAAATTATATCAAATTTAATTATTATTATTATAATTTTTTTTTTTAAGAATTTATTAATTGTTATTAACAACAAAAAAAAGAAAATAGCACAACGATGTGAGTATTTTTTTGTACTTTTTTTTTTGTTTTTATTAAATTTGGTGTATGCGACGGGCAGGCTTGACACAAGGCCGATGGTGCTTCTGCTGTACTGAATGAATTGTGCTTTTTTTTTAGTGGTAATTTACCGAATATTTATATAAATTTATATTTAATTGTGAAACAATAAAATTAGAAAATTAGATAAATCCATTTTAAATAAAAAAAAAATTAAAAAAAATGTAACAAATTATATAACTATTTAGCTAAACAGAAAAATATAAATGTTTTTAAAATTAATTATTTAAAAAAAAAGAAAAAGTTAAAAATGAAAAAAAAAACAAAAAACAAAATAAATAAATAAATAAATAAACAAAATTGAAATGTTTGTTTTTGATAAATAAAATTTATTGGAAATGTTGAATTTCAAAAAAAAATTGTTTGTTGCTCCTAAGGAGCACAGTGGTGCCACCAAAATGACGTCAGAATGACCAATTCGTGACCAAATGGCCAAATGTGACGTCAGAGTGACCAATTCATGACCAAAAGGTCAAATGTGCCACCAAAATGGCGTCAGAGTGACCAATTCGTGGCCAAATGACGTCACCTTGACCAATTCGTGACCTTTGGTCATTTTGCGTTCCTCTTGGGAGCTCCATCACAATATTTAAAATGATTTTGTTTAGTAATTTTCTTGCAGTCTAATGCTAACCTCTACTTACTTATTGAATCACAGAAAAAATCTTATTGATTCATATGCGCCTCCGTATAACTACTTTTATTTATTAAAAATGACAAAAAAAAAACAACAAAAGAAACGAAATCTACTTAAATACCATTAATTTATTGTTTCAAAGATTTCATTAAAATTTATTTTTCAAAAATAAATAAATAAAAAAATATTAAAAGAACTTACATTGTTTTTTTTTTTCGTTTGTCTTCGAAATAATTTGAAAAGATATGGAAAAGAAAATTATTAATCAAATACCAGCAAATTCAAAATTTCTGTAAACTAACCAAAAAATATATTAAAAATTAAAAATTCATTAGGCGGGACCTAATCATTAACCAAACCAATTATTAAGCAACTACAAAACGAAATATAATTTGAACATTTTTCAACAAAAGAAACAATCATTCCGTTAATAATAAAATTAAAAAACAAAAAAAAAAATTGTTTTAAAAATTATTTTTAATTTACAAAACAAAAAAAAACAAAAAATTATATACGAAGAGAAATATCTGTTATTAAAACAAAAACAAAAAGAAGAAATATGAATAGAAAAGAAGTCAATAGAACCAACAATTTCTTCAAAAAGAAAATGTTATAAAAAAAATAAAATATAATTAAAATAAATAAAACATCATAACAGAAGTGTGATAGATAGACTAGGCACAAAACCAATTTTCTTTATAAAATTTAAAATTAAATTAATAAAAAAAAAAAAAAAATGTGAACTGTGGGCAAGCGCCAAAAAATGATTATACTTTGATAAAAAAAACAAAAAACAAAAAAAAAACTAATTTGAGAAAAGATGTACAATCATTATTTTTGAAAAGAGCCTGTGTATGAACGGTGGTGTGTCTGTGTCTGTGTCTGTGAATTTGTATGTGCAACAATGTGTGTGCTTTTATTTAAATTAATTAAATGCGTGAAGATGCTTTTATGAACATCTCTCAAATTAAGTATCGATTTAAATTCACATCACATGACATAAAAACGCTCTGAATTAACCATACACACTTTTTTTTTCGTAATTCGGTTTCAATCGAACCAACGAAATAAAATATGTGTGTTAACATTTCGATTCTGTTTCGGTTTGGTTATACGCAGTTTCAAAAACTCTCATTCCGGAACAGATTTACGGGGTGGTCATGGGTTCAATATCGGTTCGAATTCCTAATGAATATGCCATGTTTTGAAATTTGAAAATATTAATTCAATTGAGATGTTTAAAAACAAAAAAAAAAAAAACAAAAAAAAAATGTGGATGCTAAAACATGACATCGACATCGAATTTCAATCAATAAAACAAATAACACATTTATTTATAATACCGAAATGCTTCTGAATTTTTCTTCCTTTTCGCTCCAATTAAGATTTCTATATATTTACTATTTTACAACATCGACCTTCTTCTTGTTTAAAGAGTTTTATAAATAAAAAAAAAACACACACACATTCTCCTCAAATATGCTTCACTTTTGTTAATTATTTGTATTGGAAATTCGATGTAAAGGGAAATTGCTTAGATGATAATAGTTATAATTAATTAGATTAATTTACCTGCAAACAAAACAAACAATAAAATTTTTGTTATAAAAAAAAAAAAAACTATTTCCAAATAAAAATACCAATAAAATTATTTTGAATGGAAAATCCACGAACAGTTTTTTAATTGCTACAAGTTTAAAATAAAAAGATGGATTTTTTTTTTAAATTTTTATTTATTTTTAAATTAATTCATAAATTTGAGTTCCATAAAATATTTAAATGAATATTTCAATAGAAAGAGATTTTCGAATAAATATTTGTTTCTAAATTTAAAAAGTAAAACAGTTCAGAAAAATGAAATCATGATTTTGAATGCAATAGCCGAATGAAAGAAAGGATTTAAAAAAAAAAACACAGAAAAAAAATATTAATTAAGAATTAAAGAAAGAAGAAAATTATGTGAAAATTGTTCAAACGTTTTTTTTCTTTTTTTCTGTCATTTTTATTTGCATTTGTTAATTATATCCTATATACATTAAGCGGGTACACAAACAACAATTTTACAATAAAAAAAAAAAAACAAAAAAAAAATTACTTATAATTTGTAAATAAGTAAACTAAAAATGATTCAATAAAATTAAATAAATAAAAAATTAAAATCAATTTTTGCAATGCGTTGTTTATTTTGAAGTCTTTGGATTTTTTTTTGGCACCTTGAATACTGATGATATAAGTAGACTTTTCAGCAGAAGCGCATTAATGAGAAGCAGAGATGCGCCCCGACTTTGTGATAGCCAATGGAGGGGCTTATGTTCAATAAAAGTTTGAAAAAGATGCTAAAAAAAAAGGTTCTTACTGAGCGTAAAAGTTGAAAATGATAATGGTTTGGTTTGCTGCAATGGAAGTGTTTTTCTGGAAATGAGAATTCGAGCCCCCATGGGAAACTAAGACCCTGTATCATAATTTTAGTAATATGATGTTGAATCTTTTACAAAATTGTTATTTTTATATATGTCCGAAGTTTAATTTTTTTTTCTCCCTTCTGTCAATTGTACCGCACAACTATTTGGTTATAATTGCTTTCAATTTCGGTTATATAATAAATTTGTATTTGAATTCAACTAAAACTTAGCTACAGTTAGACATTTGAGAATGTTCATCAGCTTAGACTTCAGACCCAAGACGATGATATCTGCATTTCGATGAATATTTGATTGATGCTGAACCTGTTTATAGAATGAATCTAAAATTTAGTTAATTATTTATTGTAAGTTCGTAAGTATACCAAAATAACTGAAAAAAAAAACAATCTGTCCAAAAAATGTATATATATATAAATAAATATATCCTATGAGTTGAGTTTATTCTAATTTTAGTAACAATTACATTATTGTCAACTATTTATTTCACTAAAATAAGTAAATATAAAGCGTTTTTTTTTTTTGTTTAATTTGTTTAATTTAAAATTCTTCCAAAAATACTCACAAGGTCATAAGAGAAAAACATGTCTACTTTCTGATTCGTTAAATTAAAAATGTCTATTTATCAAACAACAGCAAATCAGCATTTTTTTTTTGACCATCATAACAAAAAATAAATTGTGTTAGGCGTAGACCGACCGTGTGCAGTACATATTATAAGGTTTCTTATTATATAAGGAAACCAAATAAAAATACTTTTGATTACTCAATAATTTTGTTATTTTTGTTATTTTTTTTTTCAAATACGTTTTTTTCAATTTATTCGTAGGTATATAAATTTTAAATTAGAAAAAAAAACCACGGCTATTCTTCCTGATAACCTCATTTCATAAAGAAATTAAAAAAAAAAAAAAAACAACAACAACAACAACTCGCCAAATCTGCATAAACGTTCATTTAATTTAAAATGTTTGGTAGCCAGTGGTCGGTCAGCGTATAAATATAAAATCTATGTATAAATAATTTTATAAGAAAAAAAAAAAAGAATAAACATTGCTTATATTAATATTTAACAAAAAAGAAATGAAAAGAATTATAATAATAATAAAAGCTATTCGCAATCGGGCACTCGGTAAGTATTTATTATTAATTTATAAAGAAAATATATTAAAAAAATTAACCTTAACTGTAGGAAATGCGTCAAACATTGAAAAAGGTGGAAAAGAATAAATAAAATAAAAATAAAAATGAAAATGAAAATAAATTTATTCGTTTTTCAAGTAAATTATTATTAATTTATCGAAGCAAAATTACTTAGTACAGTGTAAATATTTTATTTTTTTTATTTTTTTTATAAATGTTAACCCAACCCAAAAGTCAACACCACACAACCATTGACAACATTTAAACATCAGACTTATTTCTGTAAAACGATAGAAAAATGGCAATGAAGAATGGAAATGTTCAGATGAACCCTAAGTGTCAATTATATGATAAATGTATTCAAGCGCGTCTTTATTTAAGCAATAATATATTATATTTATATGCTTGACTTATATAAATAAATATAAAATAGAAATTCGAATTAAATTTTAATTAAAGGCAGTTGAAATTGAAATTGGAATAATCATTAATTAAAATGTAGGTAGGAATCGTATAAATTATTCATTCGTAAAAAGAAAATTAATTATAAACTTTAATTTTAATATTAAATAAATTGAAAATATATAGGAAAAGTAAATTGCGGGCCTTTGATGGACAGTGGATTTAATATTATAATATGTTTTTTTGTTTTTTTTTTTTGTTTCGTTGTTTCGTTGTTATAGTCGCATTATTTAGAATATTAATTAATTTATTTATTTTTTCGTGCAATATGCACGCGTGTTGTTATGCAAGTTACGTTTTCTATTCCGGTTTCGTTTACTCCGATTCAAAATATGTTCAAAAGAAAACGAGATTTTGAATTATTCGATTAATATACCTACCCCCCCCCTACCCTCTCGCTCCTCCCTTCCCATGTATGTGCATGTATGAGTGGAACTCTTAATCATCATCCGGGTTTTCTGAAAGAAAAGGACTGTAAGCTACACAGTACACACTACAACAAAGAAATCGACCTATAAGCATCTGTCTCTGTACTCAGTTCCATGATTTTGGAATAACCAGAAGATTGAAATCATGAACGAACCTGTTCATTTTCTGGAATTAATATAATATATTCATTTAACGATGTCTTTAAAACTTAAAACCTGTTTATCATCCAATATATCTCAATTAGCTCAAGGACCCGATGGTTCTTTTTCAGATCATAGGCCAAAGTTGAAAAAAAATTATTTAAAAGATTAGAATTCAAGAGCTTAAACGTGTCATTTCGCATTAGTCGTTATTAAAAGCATGTATAATTTCATTAAGTGTATTCATGGAGAATAATCCCATAAAATCGACTGAATTGCTTCTAATACAAGGAATTTTTTTTTAAATGCTCTCTTTAGAATTTTTAGAATTGACGTCATAAGCACACCTCTTTATTGACCAATTCTATAGCACCATTATTAAATACTAAAATTAAAATTAAACATTCTTACAAACAATTTTTTTTTTTACAGGAAGAATTCTTCCATAAAAGTGATTAAAGTAATTTTACGTCTCGACTTACATAGCATGAGATTGCACTATTAAATATTTTTTTTTTTTTAAAAAAAAACGTATTTTTCAAATACAGTCAATTCGATACACATCAACCAAAAAAAAATTGTATGAAGTAATGTTTGTCTATTAATTTACACCTTTAGTGAACTGAATGATGCGAGTACATCGTTTCTATATGAATTGAATAAAACATTTATTAGCCAAAAAGAAAAAAAAACTATTCTTTATTACAAAATAAGCATGTAGACAAAAAAAATAAAATAGACAAAGGTAACATCATCATAATCAGTTTTTCAAGTGATTTCGTTGTTTAACATTACGTCACTAGTGATGTGATTCAGGCATTTTTTTCTCTCACAAGATTTTGAATTAAAGACTTATGATAGAATTTATTCCATAAATAATGTAATGTAAATAAATTACATTATTAAATCGTAGATCATGCAAATGCGTACATATATGCAATGAAAATGCTTTTTGAATGCTTCCCGCTAAAAGCACTTTGCTATTTATTTGTAGACACAAACGCAATAACTAAAAAATACAAATTTATTTATTTGTCATTGGGATTGGGTGTATACTATAACACTATGCGTTTTTTTTTTTATTATTCTGACGCAATGTGATTTGTATGTTTGATCAATTGATATTTATAAAAATAATACAAAATTTTTATATATTACATACATGCAAAATAATATATGATTGCGACTTAATTACGTGCATGTGCCTCATAAATTAAATATTTATTGCGGCAACAATAATCGAATATGAATAAGTGTGTGCATCATAGCACATAGCCTATATATACATTAGGGTGGTCCAAAATTTTTTGAAACCGTTTCAGAAACGAATTCTGAAACCGTTTCGAAACCGTTTCTGAAACCGTTTTGAAACCGTTTCTGAAACCGTTTTGAAACCGTTTCGAAAC
>JAABKK020049221.1:0-11958 GCA_011634745.2 Catotricha subobsoleta | reverse complement strand
ACGATAGCTAAAACCACAATGAATATGAAAAAAATCAAAAAATCATGAGTTGAAAAAATCATGATTTTTTCGATTTTCATCTACCCTGATCCATAGTATAACTAGTGACTTGACAAACTGACTAAAGTTAAAAATAAAGCAATCAATAATGTTATTTTAGTTGCATCTAACTCATGCTAATTTGCCTCATAAAATCAATTAATTATTTTAATTGATTATATTGTCAAAAAATTATTTACCAAAATTTTTACTCAAATGTAAGTTAAATTAAAAATTGTGTTGCATACAAACAAAAATTTAACACAATCCCAAACAGATTACTAATATAATGGTGTTATTAACGGAAGATTATTGATTACCATTATAATTATTAATATCATTTTTGGTTCCTGGTATTATAAAAAATGTGTGTGAAAAGTTAATCTCAAACACAAACATTTGAACATACGCTAATAGCTTTTGTCTTGCATAAGTTAAAATAAATTTTAAAATACTCTCATCATAACATTAAAATCTCTTTCGTATTTTCTTAATGCATATTTTATAATTTATGTAATTTCTATATTCATTATTTCAGATTAAATTATTAATTGTGTTCATATATAAGTTAATTAAATTAAAATAATATTAAAACTGAAAATCGGCGTATAGAAAATATAATAAAATTTAATTAAACATATTATTTAAATACGCATCTACTTGCTTTCAGACTGTGCAGTGTGCATACATTGTTATTATCTATTGTTTCAAAAAAACAGAAAAAAAAAAACACAACATTATGCTATGTTAATTATTTTGTTTAACTCATAATTGCCGATGAAAGATTATTTAATCAAATAATTTTGCGTTTGTTCATATTTATCTTTGAAGTGTAATTCTTATATTTGGTTCACTGCACATCATTTTATTTACTACTAATTGAATAATGGATTTTATTGGATTGAGTAACAAGATAGGAAAAATTGTGCTTAAATGTTGCGTATTTCTTGTTGTTGTTGTTATTGTTTTTTTTTTTTCTAATTTAAAAATATTACTATTTATTTTTCTGCTTTATTGAAAAAGAAATCAGTCAGCTTGATTTCGCAAGGAAATGAAATATATCTAGATTTCATTCAATTAAATAATTATGAAATAGTAATTTTTTCTTTATTTTTGAAAAAAAAACAAAAATAAGTATAGAAATCTTGATTTTTTATTTTTATTCACTTTCTTTTGAATTTTTCTCGGGATTGGCTGAATGCATTTTGATGATTGACCCATCGTTGGACAAAAAATTTAAATGTCTTCAAATAATATTTATATTTATATTATTTACAATTTTAGTTTTTATCTGTTTTGGTTTTTGATTCAAAAATTAAAGAAAAAACCTTAAATGAATTTCTTCAAAAAATCAGTTTTTTATTTTGATTTTACGACCAAAACTTGTATATTTTGATGTTATTTTAATTCTACGTGCACCAGTAGATCAATTATCAAAATCGGCTCACTCAGTCCTGAGAAAAAGCATGATAAAAACCTGAGTACTATTTATTTATAGTATATACAATTTTTTTTTGTTTATGCATTGAATACCTAGTCGTAAAATTGAAGCTCTTTACCAATCTGTATGGCAGCTTGGTTTTTTTTTTTTTTTGGTAAAATTAAAACATATTTTTTCTTTGGAAATATTTTTTTTATTAGAAAAACGATTAGACTTAAAGTACATGAAATATCAGTTTTTAGATTGCACATGATAGCAAAGAGTATTTTACATATATTATAGATAAAATCACAATTTTTGTTCATCTTTATAAAATAATGTAAAATAACAAATAAATTATATTAAATGCGTTTACAAGTAGAGAACGAACAAGCATTTAACTGATGAATAAATGAAAACATTTGAAAATTATACTAGGCGAATTGTTATCTGCATCTATTATCATAATAAGATACTGTTGAATGGTGATCCACATAATTTTAATATTCACCACCATATCCATTATAATTAGAATATCCACTATGCACAGCTGGATGATGTTCAACATGATGATGAGCATGACCAATTTTTTTAACAATAGCATTGAAACCATGAATTTTATCTGATGTATAGTCAACAATACGTTTAGTACCGTCTGGTTCAACCAATGAATAAGAACCTTTAACTTGATCACCATGACGTGATTCCCATGCTTCTTTATCATCGCCAGTATGTGGATCCTTTACAGCGTATCCAAATTTGTAATTTGCTGGTGCCTATATAACGTTATTTGAAAATATTAATAATATTTTATTGGTTTTATAGTTTTTATATAATTCCAAATGAATAATAGTTTTTACATGATAATCTTCGTGATGTCCACCGTCGTATCCACCATCGTGTCCACCATTATATCCATCATGACCATGATGATCAATATGTATATAACTATGTGAATGTCCATACAATGCTGATACACTGTATATCATTGCGATTAAACATAATGTAATCTAAGAACAAACCAAAAATATTATTCGAATTAAAAATAAGAAAAAGCGATTCCAACGATGTTCACTATTAATTAATACCTGAATGGTTTTCATATTGAATTAAGTTTTGACAATAATAGAATGACAAAAAATAAATAACTATGACTATATATATATTTTATTCCTTTTGATATGAATTGATTGAATATCAATAAAAAACTGATGGTTTCTATAAAAATGCGAATCATTTATATAGTGATTTTTCACATAGGCCGTATGTGACGTCACACAATATTTGTTGTTACTTTTCATTTTATTTATTATTATTGAATTATTATTTATCTCTATTTAAATGTAGATATTTTATTATACAATTGAAAGTGCAATGTGTAAAATATTTTGCAATTGTTTACAAAAAGTAGAAAAAAAAAATTAAATTAAATAAATAAAGAAAAAATTGTATTCGATTAATGAAGAAAAAAAAAAAAACTTTTCTTGTACCTTTGTGGTTTGTCTTATTGCATAGTGCAATTGCTACCTTGCGACCTACGAAGAATTATATGCAGAATTAGATTTTGTTTTATTATTTATTCTTGAATGAAGTATACATAGTTTGAATTGTTATTTGTTTACCACATTACACAGTTTGAGTGTTAATAATATGGATCATAGCAGATATATATTGCCATTGTCTAAATATATTATTACAATTTAAAATCCACTGGTATGTGTACATCTTTAAAAGTTTAAATTAATGATTGAATTAGTACATTTTTTTTTTTTTTATTTTTGTTTGTTTGTTTAGCTATGATTTATGGTATGGTTTGCGTGCACCTATTCTTCTTATTTTGTTTTGTTTTTTTGATATCTTTATTTAATGGTACGTAGATTAATTTCATGTTTAGCTGGCAATATAGTTTATTTATATGCAAAAAATTATATAGATTTGTATTCGCATATAATTTAAAAAAAAAAACAATCTTGGATATTGATTTAATTGAAATTATGCAACAAAGTGAACTTAGCAAAATGAGCAAAATATTATTATATGCCTGTCCAATTAACATTTTTAATCATATACTTATTTTCGCACTTTAAGTCTCTGGGATAAGTGAGTTGAAAAAGAGAAAATGATTGAAAACTGTTAATTTATGAGTTTAGTGCTTTAAGTAATTTTAGAATTGGAGAATCTGATGCATATCCAAATTGTTGCTATATTGAAGAATTTCTTAAGATGGTTTTGAGATTTTTTCATGTTTTGTTTTTTAACGTGTGATGTACAAGCTGTCGATAAAAACTTTCAATAAGTCTTCATCAGAGTATTTGTCGACAGGTTGAATGGGACATATAGCTTATAAGAATAATTCACTTTTTATAATTATTAGCTTTTGAAAGTATTTGTATCGCATATTACTACTAATTTTACAGTACGACTAAAATAAATAATAATAGAAATAATATGAGTATTTATTTATTCAGTGTGCCTTGTAAAGTGTAAATATATAAATTTACTTTCAAACTTTATATTTTTCTTGAATTAATATAATTGTTATTTTTATTTGAATTATGTAACTAGCCCAATAGGCATAAAAGTCTCGAAATAGTCTATATACAGTCTAATGTCCCGTCTATATACGGTCTATAACTAGTTTAGTATATATACCGTTTAATGATGGTTTATATATACTGTTTTTGGTCTATAAAGCGTCTATAGACGGGACATGACATTAGACCACATTTGAGACTGTAGACTAAAAATGCCTATAGAGGATACAAGCAATTTGGCTAATGAGCTTTTGATCATTCTGTTTTAAAATATTAAAATATTAATATTTTGATTGTAATGCGAACTTCAAGTTGACTGGATAATGAATTTAATTTCATCCATTTAAAGGCTATACAGAATTTGATTCATTAAATATTAAAGCCGGTAACTCTGATAATTATAATTATTATTGAGGAGTTGTTTTCTGTTTTATTTCATTATATGAGGGAACATTTCAAAACCCATCTATTATAAAACCGAATTCAATGAATCTATTAAATAAATAAATATATTTGCAACTGTATTATAAATTTTAAACTAGCCAATAATAAATTTAGTAAAACGATTACAACATGAAATGTTAAAACTTTAAATTGAGCGAATTCTAAATTCCGAGTATTTAATTTATCTTTTATTACGAAATTAATCAATTAATACAGAATAGTTAATGAAGTTGAATCCAAAAAGAAAAAAAACAAACACACACACATACAAATTCATAAAAAGGAAATAAATAAAAACTATTAGAGCATATCAGAAAAAGAAAAAGATTCATTTTCGTTGCGACTACTAATTACTATATGCCTACAAAATAAAAACAATAATAACAATCGTGCTGGTAGCTTCTGACATGCACGGAGGCAGCCGTCTTCAGTTGGTTCAAATTTATTATAAAATAATTTATAATCATACAATGCATACGTTATGTTTTTCATTCATTAGCAGTATTACTTAATTAATTTATTAACCTGAGCAATTTAATTAACTGCTAAACATTTTATTTGAATTTGACAGGCGTCATTTGGTTTTGAATTAGAAATACAAAAAAAAATACTTATAGTACTTACATACTTATTGTAAATTTGCAATCGAAGTGAATTTTTTATTTCTTTTTTAAGTATTTCATTTTCTATATTACTAGTGATTAAGAAATTTTGCTAGATATTTGAAATAGTAATTTATAATCATGTTTTTCTGTTTATTGTGCTTAATAATGTGAAATAGAAATAAAAAAAAAAAATAATAATACGAAGAATTTGAATAATGTGATGCAAAATACGCGCTCCATATTTTCCGGTTATTGAACATCGTAAAATATTATTGTTTTTTTTTTAGTTCATTCTTTTTTTTTATGAGTTTTGGTTAACTTAAATTATAACTTACAACCTAAAATTAATTTCGTAAATTTAAATAATTATTTACCTCTTTCTTATACATACTTAAATCTCATGTTGAAATAATTGCAGTATAGCCTCTGTCTGAATTTATAAAAATATACGATAGCATAAAAACAAATAGCTGTTTCTGATATTATATGTTGTTGAATAAAATATAGTTCTAAAATACTTGTGAAATTATATTGCTATCGGAACATTGAAAAAAGAAAAAATATTATTAGTTTTTTTTCTAAATTCATTTTAGACATCAACGTGTTTGGCATCCTGTGTTGAATGTCTTTGGCTATCTAATTCACAAAAGACCCATTTGAAAGAGTCTTTATGGTTATATTGTGGTGGACATGGTATGCGAGTTTGGTTACCAGTTTTTCCTCGTGATGGTGAAAGTGGTCATGGCAGTCATCGACATACATTCATGTCAAAACGAATAATGTTATCATTTTCATTGAAAGTCTATCCGTTAGCAATTTTATTTGAAGATGCTATTATTTTGGGAGTTGAAAATGATACCGTTTTGTATACCAGTGACTCAAATTCACATTTTTCGTTACCGTTTTGTGTATTGGAAAGAACGGTGAGTATTAAAGCATTTTTTAAGTTATTAGACCTAATTTACATTTTTGGTTTGTTTTTTTATGAATTATCATTCTCAGAGTCAGGTATATTTGCATCAAATACTACGTCAATTAATTAGAAGAAATCTTGGATATAATGCTTGGGAGATAGCACGAAGTTGTACAAATCTTCCATACTTTCCACACTCATTGGAACTTTTATTGCATGAAGTTTTGGAGGAAGAAGCAACTAGTAAGGAACCTATTCCAGATGCCTTGCTACCAAGTGTTTTAGAGTTTATTCAAGAATTTCCGGTTTATTTGCAGGTGAATATTAAGTTTCTCTAGAACTATTTTCATATTATTAAAATTTAAAAAAATTCCCATAACAGACTGTTGTACAATGTGCTCGGAAAACTGAAATAGCTTTATGGCCATATTTATTTGCAACTGCTGGCAAACCAAAAGATCTTTTTCAACAGTGTTTATCTTCCAGAGAACTGGAAACAGCCGCAAGTTATTTGATTATTCTTCAAGTAAATATCAACTGTTTATCCACAAAAACAATTTTTCACTAACTTTTTTATTAAAATTTCAGAATTTAGAACCATCGTCTGTTAGTCGACAATATGCAACAATTCTTTTAGAAACTGCTTTAGAACAAAAGAAATGGGATTTAGCTAAGGATTTGGTACGATTTTTACGTGCCATTGGTAAGTCAAATTTAATAGATATGTTTGCTTCATTTTACTGTAAAAAAAATATTTACATTATTTTGTAGATCCGAATGATGTCGAGTCACCGAGAACATCATTCGTTATGGGCAATAAATTACATTTAACACAACAAGCAGCTCCTGTTAGCCCAAATGCAGAAGATCTGAGCCTTATATTAGGTTCAATGGCACGTGGACGCAGTTTCTCAACCACAATCAATCCAAAAGTGACTGAAATAATTAGCCCACCTTCTTCTAATACAATAAAAGAGAAAACCCCATCTTCAGTTGGTAGCACAGAGGGATTGGTTGTTAGACGAAAGAAAAGTGTTCCACATACACCAAAAGAAAAGTATTTCAAATGAATTTAATTCTTTTTCACTAGTCATTAACCATAATTAATTTTTAGAGATTCTTCAACAGCTGAAGAATTTTTCATTGAAGTTATTATACAGCGACATGCGCGTCGCCTGCTTCAAGACAAAAAATTGGAAGCTTTGGGTTACATGAGTGCTGCTTTAGATTTTCATTTAGTAAATATAGATTATTTTTGCATACGAGGAGTAATAATTATTAACCAATAAATTGTTTTAGGTTGGTTGGTTAGCACGTGAAAAAGATCGAGCTGCACGAATAGAAGATTTTGTGGCCACATTGAAACAACTTCATGAAGACTTTGATTGGCCAAAGCCTAGTTTAGATTTAAAATTACACCGACGAACCAGTGGTAACGATACATCATAAATAACTGCTCTATTAAATCAAATTAATATCAACTAATTAACAATAAATCATATTTTCAGAAAAATCTCAACAAGAATCTCC
This sequence comes from Catotricha subobsoleta, assembly GCA_011634745.2. Lineage (NCBI taxonomy): Eukaryota > Metazoa > Arthropoda > Insecta > Diptera > Cecidomyiidae > Catotricha > Catotricha subobsoleta. The sequence goes on along the minus strand of JAABKK020049221.1, from coordinate 4,473 downwards.
TTGCTACTCTTTGCAGTCATTAAGAGTGGACACAAATATGGGAACAGGTGATTCTGGGTAAGGATAGTTTTGCAGTTATTTATTACCAATAAATATATTATATATATATTTATATATAAAGTAAGTGATAATGAATTTGCTCATTCTCAATACCAAATCGAATTAGGTACACAAGCCTACCAGCTCATCCCTACTTTGAGTCAATTCAAAATGAACAAAGTGCTTATGTCACCAGTTTCTTGTCATCAATAGAATCAAATCATAATACTGATCCATTATATTTATACAATCCTGATCTATCAAATCTAGCTTTACAAAATATTAATTTAGTTAAATTTAATGAACTAAGTAGAATTAGTGAAGAAGATGATGGAAAATCAAATCAGCCAAAATTTACAACGCAAACCAGCAAATCTTCTTCATCAAAATATGATTCGTTTCGTAGAGAGGCAAGTGCTGCTTCTGTATTAACTGATACAGAAGCAAAACTAATACCAATTGATTCGGCTAGCTGTATTTCTGAACAGGTTTATATCAATTTAATTTACATCGTATTAATTAATTTTATAATAATTCATGAGAACGATTTATATAGGTATCAATGTGGGGCGAAGATAATGGATGCTCTTTAACTCAAGAAATGGATAATAGCTTTGATAAAGCACTTGAAACATTAGCTATACAAAATACGCGAACAGTTTGTCACAAATTAGAAGTTAAAACACGATATTTATTACAAATATTTACCGAAGCAAGTTGTTTTGATTTTGCATTACTGCTGTCAATTATTTTAATGGATGCGGCATCAATAAGTCGTATTACAAATTCAGCAATACGATCTGGATCATTAGCAATTTGCCGACAATTAAGAAATGGACTTAAAGACGTAACACGATGGAGTTTTCAGGAATGGTAAGTTTAAATTTTTTTTTTTGAATTTCACGAAAATTAGTAATATGTAAATGTTTTTTTTTTTTTTTACTAAATCAACTCAACTCTACAGTTTAGGTTATCGCCCATTTATGATGGTTCTCCAACCACAAGTTAGTCTTTTAGATAAATTTGTTATTCAACAAGAGTCAATTCCAAATTTAATGACACCAATCGGTGCCAAACAAAATCAAGCAATAATTAATAATAGAGTTGGTGATAATTTAGATTCATTGACTAAAAATGTAAGTAAATATAATTTTAAATAATTCACTTAATATAAATAATTTCTTCTGTTTTTTCAACAATTTTTGACAGACTCAAAATATGTCAATTTCAAAAACAGCAATAAATGAACCACAAACAATAATGGAACTTAGTAAAAGTAATGTTTTAGGGATAAGTAAACTAAATAAATCACTATCGGAACCGCATCTTGATACAAATAAACAACAAATCACTTCAACTATATCCGGTAGTAGCAATAATATCGAGCATATACAACAGACAGATGAAAAAAATGGTTGTGCAATTATGTAAATTATAGTAATTATATATTAATATAAATAGTGAATAAGAGTGGAAATACTTATACATGATATTTTAAAAATCTAATAATTAATATATTGATAAAATAACACATATAATAATTATAAATAAAAATACAAATATATTTTCGATTTTAATTACATATTTTTTTTTTTTAATTTCAAATTTTATTTCGGTCAATTATTGTTGTTATAATCTAGTTATAAAATACCTAGAGAACTATTAAATAAGTTTCACTGGACAAATTCAATTCAAAATTGCGACACGATTTCGATTTAGTTTAAATACTTGTTATATTCCAATTTTTAGTTTTATTTGTTATTGTTTTATGTGATTTAAATTCCAAATTTAAATCTATTTAAAACTATTTGAAATAAAAAAAAAATCACAGATGCTAATCCGTGAGTTTGTGACCAGTGTAACTTTTAATAAAGTATTGTTAGAATTAAAAAATAAAACTAAAAACAAACTAATCGCTAAAAAATTATTCATTTATCTGTTGGTGGATCTAGTATTTTTTTTTTTTTGTATTTATGGAAAAGAAAAAAAAAATACGTTAATTACTTAACTCTTGAAATTGTTTGGCAATAAATTAGACGTTAATTTTTAAAAAAATGTACTTAATTTTAATTAATTCTAGTGGATCAAATTACATGACACTTAATAATTGTGAAATATTTTTATTAATAAGTGTTCTTTTTTTCTTTCATCATACATCACTAGATTCACATTGAATTTGGAACTAGAACAACTAAATTCCACTGGGTACGTAACTATAAAATGAATTTTATTTGTTTAACAATTAAATTGATCCGCCACAGATTTTTGCAATCGCTATAGAATATAGAACGCAATTATTTGATATAACATTAAGAAATATGTTTAATTAAAAAAAAAAACAAAAACTTAAAAATTGTAGTAAAAATATAGAATAATTCATTCAAAAAAAAAAAAACAAAAACAAATGAGTGCCAAAATTACATTCGATTGATTTTATTTTATTAAATATAAAATAGAATCTTTTTTTTTTTTTAGAAATCATCTTAAATATCAAATATCTAGAATCATAAAATCACATTTACTTAAATATGCACTTTGTTAATATCTAAAATTATTTTATGTCAATTACACCGAATTTATACTTAGTCAGATGTTCTATGAGATATAAAAAGACTAAGCGATATTTAATTATACCAAAGATCGAATAATTTTTCGAATGGTTCGGTGTGAAACAAAGCGTTAATTAATTTATTTTTTCTCTCTTCATTTTTTTAATCGGAGTCTGCATTTAGTTTACATAAATGTTCTTGGCATCAATTAAAAAAGTTGATTGCATTTTAAAAGCAAATTTTCGATTTAAAATTATTGTTATTCATTTATTTGATAAGTAAATCTAATGAAATGAAAAATATTGTGATTATCATCATTCTCACATTTTAACATATAAAATTATTGTTTTATTAAATCAATTAAAATTTATATAAATTATTAAAGAAAATATAATAATAAAATAAAAACGTTATCAATTAATTTTTAAATTATTGTTTTCATTTGTTTAAAAGTTAAAGCTCTAGACAATATAGGGTACGACGCCGAAAAATAAAATAAAATGCAAGTAAAATAAGTATAGAAAGTGTTTTAAAATCGGAGAAATATGATCTTATTAAAAAAATATTCAATTTAAAAATATGCAAATTTGCAAGATTTTTCTAACAACCATAGTTGGCTACCTGAATGCAGGGCTGGACAAATTACAAGCAAAATGTAATTTAAAAATGAAATTATAAATTACAATTACATGAAAATAATTCATAATTCAAATTATCAGTAATTGTCCACGTAATTATCAATGCATTACAGAAATTGCATTACATATTTTTAATTGAGCCTATTAGAATCAAAAACGTTTATTCCATTTGCGCTGGCAGGCGATTTTGATCCTAATTGTATAGAGCGATATGGTACAAAATCGCTTGTCAACGCAAATGGAACAAACGGTTTTTGATTCTAATAGTCCCAATTACAAATTACATTTTGTAACTACATTAACAACAGAAAAAATACGTTTTTTATAAATGAGAACACGAATATATAAGTCTATAACGAACATATTTATGTGTTGATAATACATAATACTGCAATATAAATAATGAAAGTATTATTACTGATTTTATACACATAAGCAGGATGCATTACCCCTCCGATACCCACACAGAAAGTTCTAATGTAATGTTTTGTTGAAGAGAAAATTTACACCAGGGGTGATTCAATAAGGAGCCCTAGCGGGGTAACGTGGGATACCATTAGATGTGCCTAAAATAAGTGGGGGTTAGTAATGAACAGAATTTCTGTAGGTTCCTATGTATAAAAGTTAGTTCATTTTCTGGAGTTATGTCATCTCCCCCATAAGCAATAAAAAAAAAAAAATATAGTTTGCTTATATCAAGAATCTTTAACTTTGATCAAAAATTGTAATAGACTTATTTTTTCAGAATAAACTTCCAAACGTTTTTATTTTTTCAATTTAAATTAAGCTTAGTCATTGGTTGAAATAATTTCAAAAGGGTTCGCCAAAATCACGGCGAAATTTATTAATGTTTGACGATAAGAAAATAAAATAAATGTAAATAATGTTAAGGGTCTGACAGTTCGATATTGTTCAATGTGAAAAATGATATTTAATTTTGAGGTAAACACCCCATGCTTATAGGGCTGTAATATAAATATATTTATAAATAGTGATTATTATATTGTAAATATTGCGTTTTATACTTTCACTATATAATGGACTGCTAGCGAACTGTCATTTACATACAAACCACATAATAAAATGTGTTCGCCAAGATGTAGCGACGTCATAGTCAAAGTGGATAACATCAGAACTAAATTTATATGTTAAACCATATCCATATGACACGCTACGCCCCCACAGTCGATACGGGAAACTATGAAATTATTTTTTCTATGCATGCCACAAGAAAGAGCGAGATAGAT
>JAABKK020049210.1:0-11959 GCA_011634745.2 Catotricha subobsoleta | reverse complement strand
TTTTTGCACTTTTTTTACATATTGAGCTGGAACTCGGGTGTGGCCAGACGGATCTTAATGGTCAATATACCAAAAAGGCGCAGAATTAAATTTCTGTGAAAATATATGTACTGGCCTTTTTTTTTGAACCTAGAATTTTTTTTTTTTTTTTTTAATTTCTTACAAAAATGAAGTCGTGTACCAATTAATTGGCAGCTTGTTTGACTTCGTTGTATACAAATAATAAAGCTGATTGGTTAAAATTAATAAAAACGCGTTTTACAAATGTCAAAATTAATTAATCATTGCGAATACATCGATGTCCCTTTAAATTACATCTAACTTTTACATCAATGTGAATTTAGCCTCACAGGGGGTTTACACTGGATGGCAAAAAAATGGCAGCCGTTGATTGGTGGATTGCATTGCCATCAGTGCAATCGACCAATCAACGAGTGCCATCCTACTTTTTTTTGCCATCTGCCCTCCAGTGTAAACCCCCTGTTAGACTCGGTTTATAGCATTGAAAAAATATCTTTGTAAAAATGGTTGTAATAAAATAAGGCACACATTTAAATGATGGCCTGTAAAACCGAAATACCGCCCCAAAAACACAAATTGATCACCTGAAAATACAGAAAATAATCGCCTGAAAAAGCAAAATTACCATTTAAATCATATTTTCAATCGGCTAATTGTATTTTTTTTCTTTATTTTGATATAGTAGCCCTAGTGGGGGAAATAATGAATTCAATAAAATACAAAATTTCACAAAATAGCCTTTGAGAAAGGCAAAATTGTCCAGGCGATCAATTTTGTATTTTAGGTGGTATTTTGGTTTTACAGGCGATCAAATAATAATATCAGATAAAATAATTGGATAAAATCGCTGACATCATCTGCCACCGATACTAACTCTTTTGCATTTGTTAAAATACATCGATTTTTACAACCGATTTTGCAATGCACTAAACCGAACCTAAATCTTACACCCCGTTCAAATTATCATCATTTTCAAGGGTGTTGGTATTAATTCGCAGTTAATAACTTCTAAACGGAAGGTGAGATGGATATGATTGAGGTAGGAATAGTTTCGTCTTCAAAAATTAGTGGGAGTCTGTTTTGGATGATTTTTCTATACGGTCTTCCATTTAGAAGATATCAGCAAAAACATAATACCAATACCAATAACAATATTGATAATTTGAACGAGATATTAGTTTCCTTATATAAATCGCAATTTATAGACGCTGTATCTCTATTTGTATGAAAAATTTATCATTTATTACAGTAGCGAAACGATTTTTTTCTCGCCGCATTAAGCCTTATTGAGTATGGCCGTTATCACTGCAAACTAATATATTAGTATGTTACATCATAATCCCATATTAGTTTATCATCGTTTGAATTATGTTCTTGACCGTGATAATAGATATTCACTTCTCCGTCACATCCATATCTAATGTGGGATAACGACCTATGGAAATAAAAGCAAACACCAGATAATCGATAAAATAAAAACATTTGAACAACTATCTGTACTGTTTCGAACAAAATATCCTCTGTATAGTGTAAACGCAACGTGTTTCCAATATTCTGTTCTATCTCCAATGAAGCTGTAACCCATACATATACAAGTATCTCGTAATAGTTATTTTGTGCTATGTTTGTTGACGTGTGACATCTCATTGTCACTTGACTTTAATATTTTCAATATAAAAACACAATACTGAGACTGTCATTGCACTTGATACCAGATAGTATTAACGTGAAAGTTCACTATTCATAAATTCAATTGTACAAAAATATTTTTTAAAAAAAACCTAATATAATAAAAGACATCATATCAACAACGAAAATGGATAAACAACAGCCACCACCATATTCTGAAGTTATCCATTCAAATATAATGCCAACTGCACCAGGAATTGGTATGCATTTTATTTTTTTTTTACATTTTTCTTTTATTTTTGTTGATATCATAGGCGATGAGTCATCTTTTTAATGATTATTTTATTTGTAACAAAGGCATATCAGATCATACATTTGCGGTACCAACACAATACTATCCGCCCGCTTATCAACCAGACCAACATGTTATAACCCAACCAATAACTGGCGGTGGTTATGGAACGATTGATCAACACACCGTTTCAGTACCCACTGAAATTTTAGTTATTGGTGGTAAAGTGTATATTTTTAATTTGTAGTTTGCACAATTAAGTATTTACTTACTTTTCGAAATATTTATAATTATTGTTATGATTTTTACTTTGTTTTCATATAGGTTGTCCAGCTTGTCGTATTGGCATATTAGAAGATGATTTTACTTGTTGCGGAATATGTTGTGCAATATTTTTCTTTCCTCTTGGTATTTTATGTTGTTTGGCTATGAAAAATAAGCGATGCTCAAATTGTGGTACCGAATTTTAATTGCACTTTTTTGTTCTTTTGTATAATTTACTATTTTCATATATTTTGTTAAAACTTGAGTTTATAATTTTATGGAGATATTCTTTTGCGAGCTATTGCTTATCTATATTTAGAATACTTATGTTTTTTTTTTTGAGTTTATAAAAAAAAGGTATTTTTTCTAATTGTAATATTGAATGAAGAAAACAACTAGATTTTTTATTAGTTTAATAATCAAGATAAGTCTTAAATGCATTCACAGTTTATAAATTTGCTAATAGTTACTTAATAAAAATAAAATACAGTTACGTAAGATTATAAAAGCACATATCTTCCAATGGAAATAAACTGAAAAATGATATGAATGTTATTTTCGATGTTACCTAAACTTCTCTCAAACTTAATATAAATTTGAAATATAATGTAAAAAAGAAATTCATTAAAACATATTGGGGCCCTTTAAGATCATTAAAAATGTCTACTGGTTACAGTAGAAAATGTTATGGCCTTCTTATTAAGTAGAAATTTACAATTATAACTTAAGTTTAATTAGATATAAATATTTACCATATTATAAAAAAAAAATATATATATTTTTATAGCAATACAAAATAATTATATTAAAAATATTAATCAAATAAACTTTGTTGTTCATATTAAATTTTGAGCATTTAATTAAAAAAAAATAAATAAAAACAGTTTTCAATATTAACAACAAGTCCCTGCACAAAGAGTGTTACTTAAATCGAGCGTTGCCCATATATTGGAATTTTTTTTGAAGGAATTCATATACCCATTTCGGATATCATTTAGAAGGTGTATAAAAGCCAAATTACTAAAATAATTATTTGTATGTAGTAAGTACCTCTAACTAGTAGTTTTCTTCAAACATTTAAAATATTTTGTCTTATGGTATAGTATACCTAAATCTTTTAAGAACTTTCTATGCAATAATTTTTATTATTTTATTAAGAAATATTTAAAAAAATATCCAATAAATCCAGAACGACAACGAAATACAGTTTCTGTTAATATGTGGCTAGAAATTTATGGATAAAAAAATTGAATCATGTGAATTGCTCTCCCAAATAAATCTACGTCTTATCGTAACAAGCTAAACGATATCCCTAATCCGTCCCCAGTGGGTCAATTTGCCTAGATATTATATGAATATGACAATTCCTTACTACTTACTTAAACAAGTAGAAAAATGAAGTTTGTTAATTTGTACAATAAACAAGATGGCCGCCAAAAAAAAAAATAACGAATAAGGCCCGAATGGACTACTTTCATTTTTCTTCCAAACGCGACCTCGTATAGAAAAATCATCTATTATCAACTCCCAATTATTTTCGAAGACGAATATTTTTGTGGATCATCATCTTCCCTAAAACACCCTCAAAACTAGTTTTAGTAAAGACTTTGGTCCATATTTCATATAACTTCCAACTATTTTTTTCTTTCAAATGTGGAAGAATAGAAAAAACACTCATCATCTATCCCGACCTACATTTATTCCATACATCATACCCCCAATGCCTCCTTGGCATATAACCGTAAGTCGAATCCAACAGAGGAAAATTTCTTTCTTACCTTGCTGCATGCGTGTCATCTACGTATTTATTATTTAACTATCGTTACCTATTAAATACCGGTACTCTTGTCGCGTGAAATGAAATTTTCTGGTAGCGAAATTTTAAGTGAAAATTCAAATACTTCACGCGTAGCTAGTGAAAAAAGTTGTTGCCGTGAAATCGGTAATGAAAAAAATATGGAGACAAAAAAAAAACTGTAAGTATTTCGCTCGTGAAATGAGATTCATTCCTATTCCCGTGAAAGGAAATTTGTGAAATCATTTCTTCACTAGCTCATTTCGCTGCATCATTTTTGCATGTAAAATGTCCTTTCACGTATAATTTTATATATTAAAAAAAAGAAAAAAGAAAAAAAATGAAAACTCAATAACTATAAATTTTTTTTAAAATAAATTTTAATTTTAATGATAGATTAAGTATATTTATTTATATTTGAAGAAAATAAAATTGTACAAAACAGCATGAAATATATTAATTAATCTCTTGATATAAAAAAATCATTTTCATCATTCATTCTTTAAGGTTGTTTGACGTGTTTTTCTATATATAGGTATAATTGAAAATTATAAAAAAATTAAAAGGATTATTGTTTGAATTATAGGATTGTTTTACAAAAAATTAAAATAAAATAAGAATATATTTACAAAATAATAAAAAAACGATAGGAACTTTATAAATTTAGGATAAATAATACAAAATTGTTTTTTCAAAGGAGATTGGGATATATTCTAAATTAGGGATTGAAAGGAGAAAAAAATCTATTACGGCATCCAAATGAATGTGTTCTACTGTCAATACTGCTGTTGATATTTTACCATTAAAATCACGAATGATGCATTTACAATGATCATAAAATGAATTTAGATTTGGTTTGCAATTTAGAAGTAGTACGAAATTTGTATTTTGATGATATTTTGACGGCAAACGTTCCTCAAATTTTGATTGATTTTGCTATTTTTCAAGATGTACAAAACGAATAAATTGCATTGTGGAAAACCTGAAACCTAACTTTTTATAATATTGTAAAATTTAATAATTAGAAATTTTTTTTTTTTACAATTAACATTTAAAAAGTCTTTTATGTGCGAAACAAAAATAAATTATTTTATCACTAAAATTCACGTTTTTTTTTATAAATACCACTTATTAATTATTTATTAAACGCTATTATCAATTTTATATTTAATTAGTCCATTGCATTATATATAAAATTATTTATTTAATTTTTTTTTTTATCGTATAAACTTTAAAACAATTTTTTATTTATTATTTTTTATTATTAATTTTGGGATGGCATTTTTATAATATAGTAGATACAAACAAGAGACAACCAGCGATGAATATATTTATATTTAATTAATTAATTTGTACTTGCGTAATACGAATACACTTGTGATGTAATTTTTCAGAACTTTGATTTATTATTATTTCTTTTTTTTTATTATTAATAATTAACGACAACATTAATATTATATATCCCAGAATATTTATTGATTTGATTGTTTGTATCCATATTCTAAATCTCAATCCTCAATGGTTAACAATATTACATATGTTTCTGTTTCAATCAATGTGTTGAATTTTAATATTTTAAGCTGATTTTGAAAACATATCCATTTCCTAGACCGTCCTTATTTTTTAGTCCATAACATTTCGTATTGATTCGACTTTTCAGACCGCAAATAATAATTAATCATTTAAACTATAATTATATTTACAACTGTAATAAATTCCTCATTTTCACGTATAATTTTCCACAATCATCATTTTAATTAAATTATACAGTCACTGTATGTCGCTCGCTCTATAGTTGAACATTTTGAATGTAAGTAAAATGTAGTCTTCCAGAAATGTGAAAGTATCGAAAAGGTAATCCACGATAGAATGCAAAAGTGGTTTTTGCATTCAATCAATCAATTGAATGTATAAGAATTATCGGAAGCCAACGATCATATTCCACAATAAATTTATCCTTCTGTGCTAGTTAAAACTTGTATAAACTAATACTTTATGGCCATAGTCTATGTTCATTTTAGTAATTAAACAGAAAAATTCAGCCATAAAATAAACTGCTAATATCAAATCCTGTACAATTTTTTGTTGATCCATTTTTAACCATCTGCTTGTTATTTCGTTGAGTATTAAATGTAAAATTACATAATTAAATTGAAATTACAGGTTAAATAAATATCGTCCATTTTACGTTGACCATTATAGCATCAAGCAACAGAAACTAAGATGACATCACATGCAATCTACATCATTTCTATTAAAGATTTTTATTTAATTTGATGCTATTAAAAATCCAGGTCCTTCCAATAATTTGTTATTTGATCATTCAAAGACATCTTCTATCTGATGTTATACTAAAATGATTCATAATAATTTCGTTTTCTCTTTGTGATATTGAATTTACAAAAAAAAATAATAATATAAAATCGACTTGATTAATTGTTTCGAAAGCCAAAAAAAAGTGTTTTCGAAACAATTTCCTTAATATCAAATCATAATATTCAAATAAATCATCGATTGATTTTTTTCATTGAAGTGGATCCATCTGTTGCTTTCCTTTATCGATCAACATTAAATTCACCTTCCTCGTGTATTAGTTCTTAATGAATATCACAATTACATTCGATTATTCTGATGATGTATGAATAATTTGAATAAATTATAAAATTAAGATTCAAAAAAATATATATACTTATATATAAAAAAAAAAAAAATTAAAACTTTTAACACTAAACTGTAAATGAAAATAAATGTCTGGTAAATACGAAATATTTAAAATTATCGGTTATCATTGTCATTAGTTTGCTGTAATGTTTTAAGCACTAAATAAAGAGTCTTATAAATATTCACTTTTCGTTTGATTTTTTTTTTTTTTTTACATAATTTGTCTATTATTTTTTTTTTTGTTTTGGCAAAACATTATTTGTTTTAAACAATTAATGGTAGCGCCGATGTCATACTGTTTTTACAATCAACACTAATTCTTGTATTATCAGTAAAAGTTAAACAAAATGGCGTCATCCATTCTTCACACTTTTGCTTTGTATCAAATGCCAATGTTTGTATTAGTAAATCCACGGGATAATTTGGACGATAACTAAATTAATTTAAAATTAAGAAAGAAATTATTATAATTGAAATTTTAAATAAATGAAAAAATTATTTTCAAATAAATAACATTTGTTAATGAAATATTGGTGATAAATGGATAATGAACATTGTTAATTAATGATTTTATATCGAAATAATGCAATTAGCTATTCTTTTTTTGACTTTTTCATTATGCATTAGCTTGAAATTTGCGCATTTGATGATCGATTAGTACAAACTCTTTGGTTAATTCTACATAACAATAATACAAATTCAAAAATTATTGATCTTTTGGCATTTAAAAGCATTTTTATATTGTTATTGCATGGTCGCTAGTCCTAAACTGGATCTAGGTCTAGTATAGGAGAATGCAATAATGGTATAGACATTCTAAACATAAGAAATAATATAGAAAATTATGACCATATTCAATAAATTTACAGTTTAACGGCTTGAAATTAATATCGGCCAATTTTAATATAAAGTCGATTATAAATCACAATTGAATATATATGTCAAGTTAAATAAATGGTTTCACATCAAAAAATATATATCTGGCATCTCGTTATAAAACATTGGATATAGCAATTATTTGAAGCGAGTAGGAAAGTGAATTTTGAATAACAAAGAATAAGACGAAATATCGAAGCATTGAGAGAAAAAGCAAAATAGAAGTATATAAATTGCATAATTTCCAATATAAAATAATGAAAATGGTATACGTACGCTCTGATGATAGTTTTAAGTGCAGATTTACGTTCTCTGTCAACGAACCAATCAATCAAATAGCCAGCCATCAATGGCGACGTTTTATATAGCTTAAAGAATTTACAATAGTTACCCATTGCCCATGCTGAACGTAATTTTAATGCATGGGCTATCGTTGGATCTTCTCGATCACTTTGTGTCAATGATTTTAAAATGGTTGTTAAATCTGTAATGATAGAAAAAAAAAACCAAAATATTTCAGTTAAAACTATAATAAACATCGAAAATTGTATTTAAAAAAATTTTGAAAATTTTACCCGAAGTATTTTTTGTGAAAATATAATACAAAATTCTGTATGCGGTAAATTCTAATCGATTTTCACCACCAACATCAGAATATAACATTTTTAATTGAGTTTGACACTGATTGAATTCTTCGTGATCACCTTTTTCCATTGCAATACGTGCGTGCGTTTCGTATACTTGAACTGTGAATTTATCCCGAATGCCTTGAACCTGACGTAAAGAAAACATTTTGATTAATTAATTTATTTTGAAGTTAAAATATAGAAAATAGAATGTCAATAAATTTGAGATTGTATACAAACCGTTAAGTCTTGTCGAATTGATTTCAGTTGATCACAGGCATAAAAATAATCCTGTTTTTCAATCCATTTCTTTTTGACATTGGATAGTGAGAATACAAGAACATCAACAGGTCTAACTTCACAAGCAGCTGGTGCTTTTGTAAGTCGTAAAAATGATTTTTCAAGATCTCGGCATGTGCCAACAATATGAAAATCAATTAAATCAAAATTACTATCAGCAGCCGAAGAGCCATCATCAACAAACCACCGATTTGGTGTTGTGCTCATGAATTTCTTTCGTTTACCGTTTACCGATGGAGCCGACGCGGCAACACTGGAAATTTGCTTTTTTGGTGTATCATTAAAACGAGCTGCACGCTGTTGCAGTCGTTCAACATCACCAACAATTTCACCGCCAATAACTGAATGTTCAGAATAGAATGGTGCCTTTTTGTTTTTCTTTTTATTTTTCTTTTTATTATTGGTATTTGATGAAGCGCTATTATTTGAATTTGGGCCAAGCCGTGTAGCGAATTTATTACCCTTGCCATGTTGGTTGGATGTTTTGCTAAGACTTTTGTAATTTTCATCGCTACTGGTTGAGCTTGAACTACGACGAGTTTTGCGACGAGGACTGACCGAACTACTGCTGGAACGACTACTACGTCGTTTACGGCTAGTATTATTATTGGATGATGTGGTTGAAAATGGTGAACGGGATCGTGAACGAGACCGACTAGATCGTTTATTTGCACGATTACCTAACCTAAGACCTAAGCTTTGTGAAATTCCTTTTTTTTGTATATTTTGAAAATTTGCTAATAATCCGGGAACAGGTGGTTTTGGCATAATCACATTACGTTCGCTATGTACACTTGGCGTTGGTTCAGAATCCCAATCTTTTGTCCACAGTTCACCACGATTAGCGGCCGCTGTGATTCTACCTTTTAAGCAAATATCTATTTGATCTTTATCGAAATTTGTTTTACACTTTGCATAACATCGAGCAACATATTGATTGAGACTTTCTGGCCACGCATCTGTTGGATTATTGAAAGGATCTGGTTTTTTAAGGGAGGAAATAGGACTTGTAGATGATGGTTGTTGTTGCTGTACGGCAGGAAAAGGAGGTGGTGGTTTTGATAAATCGGGAATTAATTGCTGTGGAGACAATACGGGTGGAGGGGGGATACTCATGTCAGGTAGATTTGATGGCAGTGGATTATTCAAGATTTGCGTATTTTGTTTATTTTTATTATTTCGCTTGCGTTTCTTTTTACTATTACTAGCATTCATGTTGTTGTTTGTATGTTGATTATTATTGGCGTTGTTACTAATGTTGCTAATATTATTGTTATTATTTTGTTGAACCGAATTATTAAGAAGGGGATTGACATTTTGCAGTCTTTTTTGTTGATTATTCAAATTAAATCGAATACCACCAAATTGATTTGGCGGTTTTTGCATTTGCTGTTGTTTTGCATTAAAGAATGGTGGTCGAGATATTAGATTTCCTGGTGATGAAAATCCTGGTGATGGTCCGGATGGTAGTGGTGGTTGAGCTAAATCCAATTTAATGTCCATTAATGTTGGCGGCGAAACAACATTACTAAAACCGGGTGGAGCATTATTCGATGGTACTCCTTGTTGATTTGAATTCGTATTTGAATTCATATTCTGTTGCATGCTAGCATATTGCTGCATATGAGTACGATAGGCCGAATATTGCTGATAACTGTTACCATATTGAGGTAATCCATACATTCCGTAGTTGTATAACCATTGAGATTGAGCTTGATTTGGTAATGGAAGAGGTATATGTTGCTGATTTGCATCACTTGTATTCGTTGTCATTGGATTAACCGAAGCAACAGCCGTTGCTTCTGATAGGTTCTCCCCCATCATGAACGTTGATATCGAAACTGACTTACCTTTGCCCTATGCTGAATTTGTAGTATTGAAAATTGGTATAAATCTATAAAAATAAAAACAAAAAATCAATATTACAGTGCCTTTTAATGCAGTCGATATTACTGATAAAACATTATTTAAATAAATTTTATTCAAATCGTAAAAATAAATATAAGTAGGCTGTTTCACCAAAATTAGTAATAAATGAATTAATGAAATACTTAATAATAAAAATCAAAATGGCTGACTATTGCATTTTTTTCCACATTTGGTTTAATACAAATAATTCCAAAAATACTTACATCTAAAAATTAAAATTATCTAATGAAACTTTAACACTTATTCACAAATATTTTAAATAAAAACTTCACTTAATTATGTTATTTAATATAATATTTGTTCGTATGCATTCATAATCAATTCTAAAACTTTTCACTTATTACAAATTTTGATGCTGATGATAGTCACTGAACTGATATTATTCAGCACTACATCATTGATTTAATGTCAGTGTACTTAGGATGCGTTCATACTTCTTAAAAGTTCGAATATACAAACTACATTGACCGAACTAAATTTTGCAAATCTCATAAAGAAAAATCAATAAATGGCGTCCGTCTTCGGATTAATAATTAAGACGTATTATAATTTTTGTTTGGTCATATCAAGGCCATGAATGAAGATGATGAATTGAATTGAATCTAAAGGCATGTTCCACAAATCCATATGTGACAAAATGACGGAGCCAAACCACAGAAGAAACTATTCGATCTAAAAAACATGCCCATAATATTTGAATTTTTTGGATATCGCTTATTGATAATATCGATTGTCGTTACTATCCTCAGTAGATAAAGAAAACTTGAAATGAAACGAATGTATGGAAAGGTTTCATGAAATATTTCAATTGAAGCTTTTCAAGACTTCGTACTATAAACAACAAATAGAAAAATCTACAAAAATAGTAAGGTTGATAAAAAAAAAAAATTCCTTGAATTTTTTGGGGGGTAACTAGCGCCTAAATGCAGAAACTTGCTCATAGTTGAGTGTTTATACATAGTATATATGACTGGCCCTCTCAACTTTTTCATCACCAACGTTTTTGCTGAATAAGATCATGAAATATTATTGTTTGTCAAAGACACCAAACCTCTAGAAAGTAACATTTCGTTAGTGTATAACGAAAATGACGATTATATAATTATCAATAGGCGTCTTCGAGCGATGACTTTAGATCCCTTTGGGTTACTTTAGAGTAGAGCCCTGCACGAGCGGCCTGACCCCGTTGCCGCCCGGCCCGTACGGGCTTGATAAAAAAAAATCGGGTCGGGTACGTGTGTCCGCGGACCGGACCGGGTCGGGCTCGGGTACCCGTGAATATCAAATTTTTTTAAATTATCTAAATTTTTTTTAATTATATTTTTCAAATCAATTATCATCATGTAATGGATTTTAAAAATCCAATAATTGTATTTAAATTAATTTTTAAAATTGTATTCAATTAAAAAAAAAATTAAAATTTTTGATTTTCACGGGTACCCGAACCCGGTCCGGCCCGTGCCCCAGGGCCGTACCCTAGGGCCGTACTTACTAAGAGGCTCGTGAGGGCTCAGCCAGCTCTAGAATTATTAGAGCCAGCTCTAGGAAAAGCAAAAATAGAACATT
>JAABKK020049199.1:0-11960 GCA_011634745.2 Catotricha subobsoleta | reverse complement strand
CGTTTTAAAACTGTTTCTAAACAGCAAAAGTGTTTTAAACAGCTGTTGTGAAACAATTGGAAAACAGTTTTTCAACAATATTTTGTTTATTGGGTACCAATGGATTGGCAGATTGCTTTTGTGAATTTCAACTATATTTTGTAAAATGTCATCAAATTGTATAAAAAAATAATTCAAAAATTTGTAATTCTTTCAGAGTTAAACTCGTAAAAATGATTATCATTTGTTTAACTTTTTAAAAACAAAGACTCAAAATGCCTTAATGGCTAAATTATTAATTATAAACATTTAATATACTAAACACACTTGAATAATGTCACCATGCATCCCACCAGCTGCTGTGAAGTTCAGCTCACAAATATATGGTATTTTATCTTCTTTAGGTCGATGTAATTCTAAATCGTACGTGATTCCTAAATTTCCATAGTACGTGCGATTACATCCTAAAAAGTAACATTAACGAAGAAATAATTTAAAAACCAAGTAGCATTATCATCTTTGAGCATTCCAGACAAAAATATAATCGAACCAGTAATTTGATCAAAACATATATTCCAATCACAAAAACTATTTACTACTCTATACATATCATACAATTTACTATCAGTTTTTTTTTTGTTAACATAAAATTTGAAAATAGAAAATAATTCTCTGTGCTTTTTTGTTTAAACATAACGTATCTTTTATACGCCGGTATTGAAATCTCTAGAAGGCTTATAAGAATTGAAAATAATTTAATAATTTACAACAACAAAGGGTAGGTATAGTGTAAAATATCGGCAACACCATTAATCTAAATGAAAATCTTTCACACAATATGTACTTGTATGTACAATATTATTATAGACCCATCAATATGAAATTATAAATTGTATTATCGTCGTATTACACTAGTTCAGTAAACTATTATTATTATGAATAAACTTTAATATTATTATAATCCATTATCCAATCGGGGCCATTATAATTTGCTATAGTCTATTATACATTTATATAATAGTAACGTTATGAAGCGCAAAGCTTTTTCATTCTATTTTATGCATAATTTCATTCCTATATTAATGCATATTTAAAATTACGATGCAGAATATGATAGCTCAATGATTTAATTGGACAGATATTTTACTATGAAGAGAAACTATTTCAAAAACAAAAACCAAAACAAAACAAAACGAAAACGAAGATTATCTCATTTATGTAGAAATCACATCAAACGCAACATGTAACTATAAAGTTTAACGAAAACGTCAGTTCAAATGAATAAACTTTATGATACAAATAAACTGAAATCATGTAGCTATATTCTTTTATTAATTTAAATGCTTTTTCTCTACCCTGAAAACTCATGCCAACCTTAACAATAATTTACTAAAAATTTATTCCATAAAATGACTTTGCCGAGTTAATTTAACTCACTTTTTACTTTAATCAAGACCGCAAAACATTAAATGAATAGCCATATTATTTTTTTGTTCATCTAACAAAAAAAAAAAAAATTATATAGCTAGGTGAGGTAGGTATCTACTCTATCTACTTCTCTCTATTTTGTTGATCGTTCGTGTTTTATCTGGAATATGAGCTAAATTACCCAGAATACACAGGTATTATCTTTAACTGCATGTATACATTTTAATGGGTCCATTTATTGTACCATGTTTTTTGAATATAAATCACCGTTTAATCCTGGGCCGCTTCTATTTTAACATACATTCAGACAGACATACCGACAAAACCAAGTATTTTCTTTTCTCTATTTAATTTTTTTCCGGGTGGAAAGGGGAAAGGAAAAAGTGGCACGGCGGAAAATATTTAAACAAAGCTTCACTTACGTGTACAAAATCGTGGTTCATCGCTGCTATCTCCACAATCATTTTTCTGGAAAATATTCTATGTTACTTGATTTCCCTATGATATTTTCGATTTAAACTTACCTTATCACAAAACATGTTCAGCTGAATACATTTTCCATTAGTGCATGTATATTCAGACATTGTACATTTTGTTACCGGGCCCAGTTGACCCGTTTTCGATCCTGATGGTGTTGATGAGGCAGTTGCGGAAAATATTATTTGTATAAAAAAGGCAGTTATAATTACTATAATGGCAGATGGCCACGCTGGTTTCATAAATGCTGTAAAAAAAAAAGAAGAAAAGTGGAAAATGTTATGAAGAAAAAAGAAAATTGAAAAAACAAAAAAACATGTGAAATTAATATTTTGTTAAATGAATTAAAAGAGGGAATTTTTAATGGTTTCATGTGAATATTTTTCATAAGCAATAAATTATACAAAGTGAATAAATACGTTTTTGGTTTAGCACTTCATTGAAAAAATTCAAATTTTCACCAAAATCGATATAAGTATAATAAGTACTTATTCGCAGAAATTTTAAATTTTTTGATTAAATTATTTCGTTATTGCCAATTCACTGGCATTCATTTATGTTTCATTAAATTGAATACAGATCTAAGTAACCCTCTAAGCAAATAATCGAGTAAAATTTGAGAATGATGAACTGAACACAGACTATAAAACATAACAATATAGTTATATAGAATATCGTCGGTGAACTGTGAAGATGAATAACCGCATATTCCACACTTTTTGTGTATTATACTTTTTGTCACAATCTAAATTTATTCATAATTTCGTTACAGTTTAGGCGAGAAAATAAAAAAAATAATAATTATAATGGATTGAAAATTAATTAACTTCATTTAAAAATAAAATATCACAGATAGAAAATATTTATTAGGTATGCGACACGCCGCGCCGTATACGCTTAAATTTAAATTATTTATACATGTATCGTAAAAATATATACACACATTACACAGAATACAATATTCAGTTTTATTACCATCAAAACATATAGTATAGAAAATCAGTTGGATAACTTTCGCACTGGCCCTTCAATTAATTGTCACATTTCATGATAGATTGATTCTTTATTGGTAAAATATTCAGCAAAAACAATTCAAATTTCATCATGTTACCCATAAATATAAATTTAATTGATGTGTGTATATGTCATAATATTCTTCTAAATATTAAATTCATATTAAAAATAAAATAAAATTCTCGTTAAACAACAAATATTTAATATTATCAGTTTTATATAATATCTAAAAAAAATAAATAAAATAATATTGCAAATTTAAAAAGACATCTGTTTTATAGCACGTTTTTCCACATTTTTATTCGTAAAATTTGTATTTTTTTTTATAGTTATATTTGATTATACGTAACAACATATATCAACGTCACTTATCTTATCAGGAGACGGTAATTTTTGTTAAATCTAAAAAAATATATAAAATATTTATACATAAGAGTTCCACCGTAGGTGTAGGGATGTGTATGATATTATTATACACATAGGTCGCATACAGATTGTTGGAATATATATTTATAGCTAATAAATACAAAAATCAATATTTTGTTGGTGGTTTAAAAAAAAAAAGAAAAAAAAAAGAAGATACATTTTCTTCTTAAAGCATAGGTAATGTAAATGTGTATTATGGTATTGCGAATGCAAATTTTTTGAATATAAATTTCGTAACAAAAAAACACACACACACACTTTCTTCTTTGTGCCAACTAAGTACATTCTTTAATATCAACAATTTGTATTCATAAGCCTTAGAATATCATCAATTTCTTCTCATGCTTTAAAAGAACAATATTAACCGAGAAAAATATAAATTATTTTATTAGAATTTTATTTTATAGAATGTTATATTGTTACGGTTATATCGCTGATGAATAAAATGTCTGGTATATTATGGTAGTGTTTCTCTGTTTTGTTCTGAATATGTTCGTCTGGGTGGAAAAAAAAGGTTAGAAATTACTGTTTAAGCAGACGTGCCATAATCTCTATAAGTATAATGGACACACACATACGCACATACACGACACGCATATATACAGATAAATTCATTCCCATAAACATTACACATACGTATGGAAACACAAAATAAATACAAGGCTCGGGAAATATACGAAAAAGTTTCACTTCACTACGTATACTGTTGGTGAAAGGAAAAAAAGAACAGAATAGTGAGAATGATATGCGATATGGTGATATTATAAAGTTCTGTTCTGGTGGTTGTGTAAGATATACGTCCTATAAAGAATAAGGAGCTGTATGTTGTATGTTTTGAAAACGGGGTCACCATTCACCAATTTTTCTTCTTATATATGAGGTTGTTTTTGTCATAAAACGTTAAATTATGAGCTTATAACAAAAGTTAGTCAATTTATTTTCGAAAAAAGATCGGAACTGTGTATTATTTTATTTTATTATTTTTTTTATTCTCTATTGCTTTGTTATAGCTGGTCCTGGTGCCTGTGTGTTAACGTTTCACATTTTCATTTTCTCATTCAATACAATAATAATGTTGATATTTTATTCTGCTAGCACTTTAAGTATGTTCGACTTACGTTCGTTTTGGTACATTTGTCGATAGAAAATGAAATTGTTAAAGTTCAATACAATATCGAGAAACAGCATAAATATATAGGTAATATAATAATAATAATAATATGTCTGACTTATAATGGTGGGTTTTGTAGTTCGAGCTCTTCATATTTATATATAATATATAAATAAATATAGGAAAAAAAAGCATTATTGTATTTATATATACTCTTACTCTAAATGTAGTACAGATTATAGAGCTCCATAAATATTACTTGCACTTCAACCAATATATAATCTTTTATAAGCAATGATGAAAAATATTGAACTGAGTTTTCTTTGAATACACATTGAGTTTTTGCAGTACTTTAAGTGCATTGAATTGTATCTTTTTCTTTCTTTATTTTCTTTTCTTCAATTCAATTCTTTTTTGGATTCATATTGTATTTGAAGTGAAGTGAATAATGTTTTAAGAAAGAAAAAAAATCAAGAATAGATATATTCACATACAGTAATGTATATACACTGATTCCTCGAAACGAAAAACCATCATCAGTGTCCCTTTCTAAATTCGAAACGAAAAACTTTTTACATACGGATTTACGCAAATAGTTCTTCGTTTCGAGAAATCACCGTATTTATACTCCATACATCGTTCAAATTCTATTTATTAAAGTGTTCCAGTTTCAGTCAGTTTTCTTTTAGGTCCATGAATCTTATTAAACATACAAAATAATAATTTAATTGTCAAAAACTTCTGAAACTAACACAACAAACAAGACTTGATCTATTTAATAAATTTTATTTTAAAATTTTCAAAATTTATTCTTTGCTGCAGAACATTTAAATTAATCTTGATTACAGCAGAGAATGCCATATGGGAAAATGAATCATTATAGAATCGCTAGAGAGATTGAATAGAAAAATGTATGAAATGAATTTGGGATGATTAAATTCAAAAGTTCTCCATTGTGCTTTTGAATATATTGTGTATAGTTATGGAAGTTTTCGGACATTAGCAGAGAAGGACAGTGTGTAAGTAGATAATTATTATTGATGTAAAGGATCTCATAAATAAAATATAATTACTCTCGTTAATGTTATTCTTGTTCTATATTATGTTAACAATAAAAACAAAAACAAATATATGTGTCCTATAAATTTACGCATTTATATTTTCTAGAACTTAATTTCTTTTTAATGATTTTTCCCTAAGGCATTATTGTCGCCTTAAATAAATGACTAATTAAGCATATTCAAGTTTATACACTGTGAGTCTATTGAACGTCAACATTCTTTGTCCTTCAACACAAAATGACACGAAATGACACATTCAATATATATAATATATATACTCCATATCCTTATCCATATATAGACCATATACCGAATATATACTTGAAAATGGTAATTATTAATACATTTTTATAATTTTATAATTTTGATTAAAAAAACCAAACTACATTTAAATATTTATAATTCTGTAAGTGTTAATACCTTATAATTAGAATCAAAACAAAATATTTCAATAATTTTTTTATTCGAAATATTTGAGTATTAGAATAAAATCCTAAGCGGCATTTTTTTTTAATTAATTAATTTTGGTGAAAATATCACCAGACGTTATGATAATTATTTAATAATTTTGTGACCGGTTTTCATTTGATAATTATTGCTTTTAATAATTGATTTACCCAATCATTATATCAAATTAATCCTTATTAGCCGTGTTCGATTAATAATTTAATATTAGTTTGGATAACTTTCGACGAGTTAAAAGTTATTTTCTGGTTATAGTTAAATAAAGTTTTTATTGAAAATGATTACCGTAATTAGTCCAAAATCAACCCAAAATTGAAAGAAAATCACAATGACTTTTGTTCAAATCTATGAATTTTGAATTTGTTGAAAGTACTCCAAACTAATAATTTCAAATTATTAATCGAACACGCATTTGTCAATATTATATATCTATATATGTTTTATATACAGTACCTGACAAAAATTATCGCATCCCAGATATACTATATACTAATATGCAAGCGATTGTTCATATATTACGTAAGGCTTTTGGGGGGGAGGGGTTTGGTGCTGTGTTACGCTTCATATAAAAGAAAAAAAAACTTCATATAAAAAATGTTACGATGGGGAAGGGGGGGGGGTTAAAACAGACCGAAAACGCGTTATGTAATATATGAACAGCGCCTTTGTTTGAAAATTAATATTGTTCCCCAAAATAAAGCAGCGTGTATTGTTGGCAGCTTGATTATTACAATATTACGCACAGAGCGTTCGAGCTAGATGATCCAAATATTCCCAAATCTACTTACAATGCACTTGGAATAAAATCGATATTTCTAGCTAATCATTTGTTTGCATTATTTGAATTATTAAATACTTAAATATTCTAAAAAATATCTAATTTATGGTATATGTATTATTAAAAAACTAGAAAACCATTAGATTATGCATCGGAGCCATATGCAAATATTTTTGGTACATACTATATATAATAGGGTAAAAGGATTTTGAAAACAAATGCGATCTTCGATATGGTTTTTTTTTAACCTCAAGGTTTTCTTTTTAACCACAAGGTTTACATGAAAAATGAAAAAAAGCCTCAAAGTTAAAAAAAACAACCTCGAGGCTAAAAAAAAAGCCACGAAGTTCTACCTTGTAGGTCACTACAGCTACAGCACATCGAAGATCGCATTTGTTTTCAAAATCCTTTTACCGCACGTTAATCAGAAGACAAAATGCAACTCAGAAAACAATGGTAGAAGGTATGATCCACTCTATTATATAACTTTTAGATGTTAAGCCTTTCAAATATCGATTTTCTCGCTTCTAAAACTAAAATCCTTTTATCATATTATAAATAAATAAGAATGAAATAAGAAATTGTATAAATAATTTTTGAATTTTAATTTCCGCATTGTATTGTATTTTAAAATGGAAAATATTCCTGGACAATGAAAAAATAAAAAAAATAATTTTTTTTGAAATCATTTAATAAATATTGATGGATGTTGTCGATAGACGATCTCATGTTTTCTTTTATGACATTTAATATTTTTATTGGTAAATGGTTAGGTCTGAATACTGTATTTACACACTACGAATAACTATATAGAAATTTCATAAGAAAAAAAAAGAAAAAAAGAAACATAACAAGATTTTCAGAGAAAAGTGCTCTTTTATATTTAATAGTAGATACCTAAAAATAGATAGAAAATACTTTATTTTCGTTCTTTCAATAAGGATTTAAGTATAGCAAAAGTGTGAAAAAAAAGTTAGAATTAAATTTAATCTATTTTTGTGATGATTTTTTCTTTGGTTTTTTTTTTTTTTATTTTGCTTTGTGAAGCTATTCGATAACATTCTAGGAAAATATAATATATAATGCATGAATTGATAACCAGAAAACAAAAATAATATGGCTTCGTTTAACATGGTATATGTGTAACGCTTTCAAAAGTCAATCCATTCATGTTAATATTATATCAGTTTACAATATTGTGAATGAAAATGCCTTAAATCGATCCGGGTTTTATTAAGTCAATGTACCTTTACGACCGCAAGTATGTATTACTATTCTAAGAAATATATAATCCATGACCAAAGATACACGTTAAATAAGATTATTTATTATTGTGAATCTGTTATAACACCCCCTACAATTGAATCGTGTGGTTTTTAATGCAAGTCTTCGAGCTTATTACAGCTTATTATCAGTGGTACCGATTTCTAGGTAGCTCAGGATATAGGCTGATATAAATCGGTTTACTTTAGGTAGCTCTCCTATATAATAAGCAAATCAAATATAAACATTTTAAATTGAAATAACGCATTTTCATTTGATATTTAATCCGTGACGGGTTCCCCGCTCACAGAAAATTTACCCATGGTCGATTTGACTTTTCAACGATTCCCTCGTTAGGGAATTTACCCATAACTTATTTTTGGAAACGAACATTTTCCCCATAAAAAAGTTATTTTTTTTTTTGATAAAGGAGGAATTCATATTAGAGGTAGTTCAAGATGGGGAATGATGTATGAGGAAAATGTTCGTCTCCAAAAATAAGTTATAGGTAAGTTTTCTGTAATATCCTTCGTTTATCCCTAACGAGCTAAATAGTGGAAAAATCATAACGACCAGTCACCCAATATTCGACATATATCTATGAAATCGATATTAAGGAAATATGTGACAGATTTATTTTGTATGCTACCGCTCTTGGAAATATTTATTTGTTAAAAAATTCAACATAAATTTTAAGATTTTGAAACCCACAGCAAAATAAAAAAATCGACATCGCTGTATTATATATTATATAGAGGTATAATACGCTGATTATATTATGTCTATTGAACTTTTTATTTATATAGGTATTTAAATTAATGAAATTTGATTTTATTTGAAGATACGAAATTTTTCTATTATATCTTTTTCTTTTCAAATTCGAACTCAACGCGTGAAATATCATGTTGAATCTATACTCTATAATTGGCTTATATACATCATATTGATGTAAATAAATATCTATGATTAAACTTAGACCGACAGAGAGCTTCCATGAATTTCAATTTCTATTAAATAGAAAATGGTTCAATTAAATATATTGTTGTGAGAATTTGAGTAATAGAAATAATCTTTTCGTTTAACATAAGAAGGATTTGGATAACAGTTTTTAGCAGAAATCATTGGTAAATAAAAATTTTAGGACAATTTTAAATACACTTTTCAATTATTGTATGGAAGAAATCGAAAGACATTTTATGGTCTATCGCGTAGAGAGAATGATATTACAAATCACCAGTAAAAAGAAATTTAATATGTTGAGAGAGATAGATCTTCAAAAAAAACAAAAAAACCTTCACTTTACTTTAATTATATTATTATTATTATTACATGAAAATTTAGAAGTTGGTTCACGTGACATTTTCAACAAATTGAACTTCTGACATAAAATTTCATTGGATATAAGCCGATTTTCAACAAGCTGTATGACATAATTTTTTAAAGTTGATGTGTTCCCCAGTTAGGGCCACATGTTGATAAAGTACAAATTTATGTCCTTTTCTCCCTTTGCCAAAAAAAAATTACGTAAATCTTATATGGCATAAAAAGTTATGTGCTATATAGCCACTGCTATGCAGAAAAAGTTTTGGAATGATTATAAAAACTGATCAATGTAAATTTAGCAATTCTTAAAACATGCTATTTTTTCTGTTGGTTGGCATTTGGTTACACACCAAGGCTGGGGGACGCTAATGTTTTTTTTTTAACGGAGCTAACACGTATTCAAAATATTTATCGCGCTAGATAACGCTAAATATATTATGCTGTTTCCAATCATGTCTATTATTAGTTTATTATTATAATGGTATAGCGCGGTAAGAATTTTGCACAAAAATATCACGCCGCTTCCAACCATGCCATTATTCAGTTAAATCATCAATCCTATCTTATTTGAAATTCATATTCGAAAACAATAATAGAATTATCTGTCTACCTGTTGCTTTTTTTCCATCAGAAACTGCTGATTAACAGGCAAAATTTATTTATTTAACAATCATAAACCGAATCAAATCTAATTAGTGTTTTTTTTTTATTAAATGGTAATGAGGTCAATTAAACTAGGCAATTTTATTTATTGTGCTTTTACATTTTGCTTTGTCATTACGAAAATTATATCTCCGACTAACGCTATACACATTTTGTTTATTTTGTACAAAATACAAAATGACAAATGTACATTTATACAATAGAATTGGGGCTACAAAGCACATACAACAAATGTGGCTGGTTCTACACAATATAAAACTTTAAAATAGGTCAGTACTTTCCATTTACGTATTACAGTAGAGTAGACACAAACATATATAACTAGATTTGTTCCAATATAGAATTAAAAATGGTATAATTATATTAATGTTATTAAAGCAAAAGCTAACTTTTATACATCGTCTATATCATATAATTTATATATAGAAATCTATAAATATTGTTCCACTTTAAAGCATTCTGCTGAACATTTCTATAACTTCTTAATGTCGATATATTGATATTAAATTTTCTCGTAAATTGTGATTTCATTTTTAGACTATGATGAATTAGGTTTAATATTGTATCTTGTCTTAAACTTGAATGGTTTTGCTGTAATATCAAAAGTTTATGGCATATTATAACCGAAATCCCTAACCCTATACATACTATATATTATATAATTTCATCATGTTTCATTTAGTTAAGTGTACTTGTGATCGTTATGTCTTTGTTATTGTTAATACTGAAAAGTAAATGTAAACTTTCATTGCCTACGAGTACATGGTTTGTTTTTGATATATTAAAACCTTAAAAAAAATCATTATACCCCATTCACGTGAAATGTATCAATTTCTTAAAACCAGAACTTTTATTATCATCGCCCTTTTTGAAGAAACCGAAAAATATTCTTTTTATAATACTCTTTCATTCATAGTCTGTATCAAAAATGAATTATAGATCTAAAGTCTATATATATTTTATGTAGCTTTACCTATTTTCATTTAGAAAATATCTTTTTTCAATAAAATTCCTTACCACAGAAAATCAATTTAAAAAAAATTTAGTATTTTCTTTCGTTTATATCTGATTAATTTAAAAGCTCGTAATGTTTTGTTTACAAAGTAAAAAGATGTTTTTCTCTTTGTTTACACAAGAAGAAAAAAAAAGAAGAAAATAGAAACACCTCTACCACCAAGTTTTAATTATGAATTGAAGATTACCTTTTAGATGTCGCACAGAACTTGTCTACAGTCAACAAATCATGTTGTGATATGAATTGGTTTTGTTTAGCTTATATTTATCATCTATTTCATGATATATTTTTAATGAATTTCGTAAAGTATGAATAGCAGGTGTTTAATGTTTACAGTTAAGTATTTATTTTATATAAAACTGGGTATCTGGTAATAAGATCTTAGGTAGTGTTTATTATATATTTTTTTTTACTCAATGGCCTGTTTATTTATTCTCGAATTGATTCACTAGTACAATCCAATATGTATTAGAAATTATAATAATAAATTTTCAAAGAAAATGGTGTTTTCGCATTACAGTTAAAGTATGTCACTTTATTTGCGTATATAGATATATTTTACTGAAAATTTGAGTTTTTATTTTTGATCTCAAAGGATATGCTTTAAGGTTTACGAGTTTCTTTTGCATATTCTCGGAAATTACAAGAATATACTTATTACGCGATATGTCATGCTCACAGTAAAAAACAAAAAAAATTACATTAAAGAAATCGATTTTGTTGAACTTAAAAGTGTATTACTTATCAATGATTTTCATTATAAACGTTTTTCCACTTTATGATTATTTATGATGGAAATGTAATATGTTAATAGGCTCTCTACTATAATATGTAAAGTACTTATCTATAAAAAAACAAGCTGCCAATTAATTGGTACACGACTTCATTTTTGTAAGAAATTAAAAAAAAAAAAAAAAAAACAAAAAAAATTATGATGTTCCCGTATTCAACAAAAAA
>JAABKK020049176.1:23083-39954 GCA_011634745.2 Catotricha subobsoleta | reverse complement strand
TAAAAAAGCCACAAGGTTCTACATTGTGGGTCCTTATAATACTTTGTAGA
The DNA here is from genome assembly GCA_011634745.2 of Catotricha subobsoleta. Classification (NCBI taxonomy): domain Eukaryota; kingdom Metazoa; phylum Arthropoda; class Insecta; order Diptera; family Cecidomyiidae; genus Catotricha; species Catotricha subobsoleta. Next base: position 39,904 of record JAABKK020049176.1, on the reverse strand, counting down.
TAGCATCTACATATTTTCAAAATCCTTTTAGTAGGCTAATCATAAGACAACTCAGAAAATGATGGTAGAAGGCAAGAAAATAAATTGATCCACCTTAATGTACATTTTTGGAGATAAAATTGAAACAGCGGTGGAACAAATAAATACTGATCTTGCTGAACTTTCAAAATATATTAAAATTAAATGTAAATGAACCTAAATGCATGGTGATTACAAATAAGAAAATAGTAAATGTGAGTACTATCGCTATTAGTATAAGTGATGAAACCATTTAATGTGTTATTGAAATAAAATACATGTATAGGACATACCAACATAGGTGCATATAATAATTGACAACAAGCTTTTAACAAAAATTTGAACCTTATATGCAAAAGGGCATGTGAAAAAATAGATATTTTAAATAAAATAAAAGTTCACTATAATTATAATATATCTCTAAAATAAAAATGTCAGTTGCTGTAAAATTTAATAATTGTATCTCACAAAAATAATTATGTTAATACGAAAAATTGATGAATAAAATTGAATTGAACTGAATTGTATAATAATTATTTAAGAAATAATGTACTTGAATTATTAAAATGAAAAAAATTGTCACGAATACCTTCATTGTTAAAAGTTTTTTTTTCTTCTATTATTATTTATTATTAGTTAAACGCGCACACCTTATTTCTTTTAAACTGAGTTGAAATAAAAGTAATAGAGTTTTCTATAATTAAAATATTTTTTTAAATTTTAATAAAGCTGAAATCGCTAAATACTTTTCCATCTCTTGGTTTATCTTTTATACATTTTTACAATTAAAATAAATAATTTACTTTTTTTTTTTGAGAAAGAATAAGAATTACATATCGTGATGTTACATAATCAACCATTGGTTGATTAACTGTCGTATTTCAAATAAAAATAGTGTATTTTGTTAAGAGTACTTTTAATACTATTTTGAAGTATTTTAGGGGTAAACCAAGGAAGATTTCGAAATGTTTATATTAAAAAAAAGTAAAAAAGTACGAACTGCGTCGTTTCGTACGCACAAAAAGTACACCTCTTTTGTATTTTTCAGTAAGAAATAATTTTCCAAAAGTACAAAATATAAAACACTCTTAACATTTTTGGTGTATCCATTCAGGGATGGAATGATTCAAATATTTAAAAATTTTGGATATTCTAGCATTCTCAATTGTTCAAGAAAAAAAAAAATAAAAATTGTATGAAAAATATTGCGACCCTCTTCAATTTAGGTTCGTTCTTCGTTTTTTTAATTGTCGTCTTCATTTTACGCAAACATATAGCATATAGTCGTCATTGAGTCGAAGATATTGATTTAAAAAAAATAAAAAAAAATTACTTTCTGTTTGTAATATTTATTATAGAACTTAATCTTCAATGAAACGTGGACGACGACGTGAAAATGACATAAACATCACATTTTATCACAAATGATTTTTAGCATTAATTTAAATGTTTTTTGCAATTTTTTTTATTATGCTTTAAACCAAATAATTCTTGATTTAAATAAATTTTCACTATTGTCATATCACTTTTAATTTTAATAAAAGACATGATTTGTTGATTTTGTCACAATTTCTTCTGAACATTTAAAATTTTGTGATTTATTTTATTAAAATTATCTATAATTATTTTTAAGGAAGGCTAAAAACCGATTATATTTTATATATATAATAAAATTAAAAATATCAGAAATAGATCCAGAAATAAGAATACAACCAATAGAAATTCCATAATAATGTTAATGTAAATGGATAAATGTTTCTCATCTCTTAAAAGTCAGATCAATATTAATTGATATACCGTAATGCCTGTAAACGATACTATCTGTAGTAGCTAAATCAAAAGATCATTTTACATAATATGTACCTTTTATAAATAAACTGTTTAAATTTACTGTGGAGAATAATTTTAAATAAACTCATTTATATAAAGATTTTTTTTTTAGACATAAAATTGAATGTTATATATAAGCCGATTTTCAACAGGCTTATAAGACATAAATTTTTCTTTTTTTTTATTTCTTCTTAGTCAAAAGTTTCAGAAGGCTTCTAATGGCTTTTAATCAGATGATGGTGTTCCCCCGCTAGGGCCAGTTGTCAATAAAATACGTTCTATTCCTAAAATTATAGTTTTTGATGTATTTTTTATTTTGCGTTCTGTGTGCACGTACTTTAAAAACTGAAAAAAACATATGTATATCAGTGTTCGAAAAGATGATTTTGACCAAAGACCGCAGATGATCAAATTTTTTCATATAAGTTTGAAATAAATTCGAAATTAACAAAATGGTTTATTACAGAATAATGCTGATTAGTATCAGAAATAAATCCACATTCATAAATATTAAATCTCTGTTGTCATTTATATAAAATCAAAGGTTAAAGTAGAAATCATCTACAAAAATCATCTAGATGATCATTGCATAAAATAAAAAGGAAGAATTAAACATTTTTATATATAGATATATTTCTGATACTAATCAGCATTTTTCGGTAATAAACCATTTTGTTAATTTCGAATTTATTTCAAACTTATATTTCATTAATTTCCAATTTATTTCGCCTTTGGTCAAAATCATCTTTTCGAACACTGATGTATATATTATATATTTTAATTTCATACATTTTATTTATTTATTTGATGTATTTAAATAATGTTCACGATTTATGCTGAAAATGTAGATTATCAAAATAAAAAAAATATATAAATTATATTATATTATTGAAATAAGTGTACCCCTTGCTGATATATTATATTTATTACAAACTTATATTAATTTACATTTATTATTTATTTCTCTTGTTATTTTCCAATTCAAATTGTTTAAAATTCTTAAATATGATTCTTAAGAATCACTTATCGTATCATTCCTTAGAAAATTTAATTAAAAATTGATTCTTGTTTTGGACGAGTTTGAACTTTGAACAAATTCATGGAATCAAAATTGAAATACATAATAATAATAATTTTATGTTATAAGCTCAGTAATAAGAATGGATAATAGGTCCATATTTAGATGTCGCTTTCTACAAATTCTTATCATTAATTCAAATTCAAATTCAAATTTATACTTTTATTTTTAATATTTATTTTATTTCACTCATTTAATAAAACTAGAGAAACGCTTTATTTACATATTTACCGTTTTTCTTTATCTAACATAATTTTAAATGTAATTTATTATTATACTTTTTTTTAACAATCAGAAACAGAGCCATCTAACGGTCGATAATTTTGTGAACAAACTATTTCCATACGGAGCTTAATAGACTTCATTAAAATTTCATTGATGTCGCTGGTATATTAATTCAAAAACAACGAACAAATCCATTCCATACTTGAATGTCATGTTCTGTCAGATGCGAATTAGATATTTTTAAAACTTTGTAATCTTTGGTGACATATTTAGTTAAAATCAAATATTTATAAGAATAATATACTTAATAATAATAAAAAAAATTGTAAGTGATACAAGAAAATTTATTTTTCTATAACCAATTGAAGATAATAATGTAATTGAATTACACAAAATTTTAAAGATTGAGACGAGAATTTCTTGTTATCATATCATATCATAACGATAAAGAAACATAAAGAAATCTAAGGTTGCTTATCTACCTCTTTTAATTTTTATAAATCAATTGAATTATCAAGCGAACAATGGCTTAATAATAGTTCATTTTTTAATAGAGGTGGTTATAATAAAATTCGTCGAAAAATGGCAACGTAAAGTATTTCTAACTATTTATTATTTTATTAATTTTGATTAATAAAAATTATTCATTGATTTTATAAAAATAGTATTTTTATAGTATTAATTTAAGAAAAAAAAACTATGATATCCAATCAAGTTGTAGTTTCTTTCAAAGGAAGGAAAAAATATTTTTTTAATCAGTTAAAATCACAAGATTTTTTGAATGCAAAACAATACTTAACATAAATTTAAATTTTAAAAACAATGGATTTTAATGAGAACATTTTTCCTTCTTATTTTTTTTTAGAGATTCAGAAAAAATGCGAAATTCAACCAAAATCTTAAGTGATCTGAGATCATTAATGAAAAATCTACCAAATGAAGGTGGATCAATCAGTGCCTATATCATTCCCACGGATGATGCCCATCAGGTTTATTATATTTTTATTTTAACCATTTTGTTTTTTTAGCTTATGCTTTAATAGATGAATAGTATTAATTGCAATTTTTATATTTATAGAGTGAATATATAAGTCCAGCAGATGAACGACGTGCATTTATTTCTGGTTTTGATGGATCAGCAGGAACAGCTGTTATTACATCTAATGAAGCATTACTATGGACAGATGGACGTTATTATCTACAAGCTCGGAAGCAAATGGACAACAATTGGACATTAATGAAAGATGGGTTGCCAACAACACTAACGATTAGTAATTGGTTAACAAAAAACTTATCAGCCGGTGATCGAGTCGGCGTTGATGGCAATCTACTATCGTTTAGAGTATGGAGTCCACTTTCAACAGCTCTGGATGCGTATGGTAAATTAATTGTTTTTGTTTTCCATAAATTGAATGGAATATTTTCTTCATTATATGCAACATTTTTAATTTCAGATATAAAATTAAATTCTATTCAACCGAATCTTGTTGATTTGGTGTGGAAAGAAAAGCCGGCCCAAATATTTAATTCAATTATAGCACTTGATACAAATAATACGGGTAAAACAATTGGCCAAAAAATTCTTGAAATACGTTCCGATATGAAAGAAAAAAATTGCAATGTATTGGTAGTAACCGCTTTAGATGAAGTTGCCTGGCTCTTGAATTTACGTGGCTCTGATATTGCTTATAATCCGGTATTTTTTGCTTATGTTCTCATTACACATGATGACATTCACTTATTTGTTGACAATACAAAATTACCATCCAATTACGAAGAACATTTTCGTATTAATAATGTTAAAATAATTATTGATAAATATGAAAATATTCAAACCATTTTAAAGAAAAAGATTGATGAAAAAAATAAATCAAAAATATGGGTCAGCTCAACATCAAGTTATGCATTAAGTGCTGTAGTTCCTGACAAAAAACTCTTTCAAGAGGTTTGTGATAATTCTGTTTTATTGAATTTTATTTTTATACGAAAAGTTTAAATCTAATCTAATAGATAACACCGATATGCTTATTTAAAGCAATTAAGAATGATGTTGAAGCAAAGGGAATACGTGATTGCCATGTTAGAGACGGTGTTGCACTTTGTAAATATTTTGCCTGGTTAGAATGTGCCGTTCAAAATGGTGAATATGTGGATGAAATTACAGGCGCCACAAAACTGGAACATTTTAGAGAGTACACAAATGCTATTAATTTTTTTTTATCTTTAAAAACTATAATTTAATCATTTTTTTTTGTCATATTTCTCTAATATTAGAGTACAACCAAATTTCAAAGGCTTAAGCTTTCCAACAATTAGTGGATCTGGCCCAAATGGTTCAGTAATTCATTATAATCCGACGGACGAAACAAAAAGGAAAATTACAATTGATGAAATGTATTTATGTGACTCAGGCGCACAATATTTGTAAGTATAAAAAAAAAAAAAATTGGGATTTCTTGAAATGAAAATACATTTATTTCGAATCATTCAGGAATGGTACGACAGATGTAACAAGAACATGGCATTTTGGTAAGCCGACTGAATATCAAATTGACTGTTATACTCGTGTTCTAAAGGGACAAATAACCCTTGCTACAACTATTTTTCCAAGCAAAGTTAAAGTAAGTTTCATATAAAAAATATTTCATCATATAATCTCCAATACAATTACATAAATTGTCACATTACTTAATCGTTTATCATTTCGAAAAAAAATTAAATAAAAATATAGCTTATTATTGTAATGATTCTAGGGCTTATTTTTAGATACATTAGCTAGAAAAGCACTTTGGGATATTGGTTTGGACTACAGACATGGCACTGGACATGGAATCGGACATTTTTTGAATGTTCATGAAGGTCCGATGGGAATTGGTGCTTTTAGAATTATGCCTGATGATCCAGGCTTACAAGAAAATATGTTTGTATCTAACGGTACGTACAAATTACATGCACTTATCCAAATATAAATGAAATAATTTTACTTGTTGTGTTCTTCATAGAACCTGGTTTCTACGAAGATGGTCAGTTTGGCATAAGAATTGAAGATATCGTGCAAATCGTTCCAGCTAATATAAAATCTGATTTTGGGGGACGAGGTGCATTGACATTTAAAACGGTAACAATGTGTCCAATCCAAACAAAGCTAATTAATCCAGATCTTTTGACTGAAAAAGAGGTATGCGAATACACTTAAAATAAAATCATATTAATTATCAAAGTATCTTCTCAATAATTTTTTTTTATTTTCTATTCTTTAAGAAAAAGCACTTAAATGATTATCATAAGACTGTACGAGAAACATTAACTCCATTGCTTAAAGCAGATGCAGATGATTTTACCATTCAATGGTTATTCAAGGAGACAAAAGCTATTTAATATTGTAGACGAGACCCACAAGGTTTTTTCTTTTCTCTTTTCTGCATTTATAATAGAAATGTATAGTGACAATCGACTTAATTGAAAAGCATTATATTTCCCATCTCTAAACAATAGAATAAATATTATCCATTATAAGAACTATTGTTATTGCTATTCAAAATTGAAAATTAAAAGTTATGTTTACATTTTTGATAAAAATTAAAATAATAATCATTAGAATTTGTTTTTCAATAGTTGTGTGCGATAAAAAAAATCATATTGTAATTAAACTATACTTCAATTCTTTATTTACCAAATTCTTAGTCAATAAGCCAACTCCATAACCAATCTAGTTACTTAATATTATGAAAAACAAAAACAGCTAAAACCTGTTATATAAAAATGAATTTATACTTTCGTAAGAAAATATTTATTTCATTTTTATTCTTTATTCACCATTCCAAACTTTCTTTTGCCTCAGCAAATGTTTTGGTATTCTCGGAATAAAATTGATGAAACCAATTTCGAAATGCTTTAATGTTACGATCTTCTTTTAGTAGACAAGGGTTATCTATGTATTTTTTACTATTCCAAACCATCATATCCCGTTCAAACTTAAATGAGAAAATGAACTTAAGCAAAACAATTTTTTTTTTTATGAAATTATCAAATACTTTACCATAACACTTTCACCCCAAACAACAAATTTACCAAAAATTGCTGTGTATTTGGGTAAATAGAATCGATGAATGACTTTTTGCACTAATGGTTCAATTGGAACTACAGTTTGTAAAACTACAAATGATCCAAAAGATGATTTCAAAAATAGCTGAACATAACCTGGTCCAATTTGTTTGGCTGTAAGCAATATTATAATTATGGAAAACTTTCTAATTAAATATGTATATATTATTAACCTGTAACATCCATTGAACCAACATCAAATGCATTAAAAAAACGAATTGAGTGAGTTAATTCTATTGCTGCAATATGTGAATTTTCCCCTACACCGGCCTCCCAACTAGTTAATGTTCTGAATTAATAAAGCTATAATTTTATTTAAAGCACATTATTTCTTACTTTGCATTCCAGCAATGTGATGAAAATGATGCCCACGCAGCTCTTGAGTATCTAATGTCACTTCCTGATAACATACTTGGACCATGAACAGCATTTAAATGTGCAACATCAGCTCCATTTTCTGGTATTTCTTGACAATGACAATTTACTAAGAATTCATTGCGTCCTTGATAAATCCATTCACCACTATTAATTTCATTTACAATTGGTATTTCCCATGGTTCAATATTTTCAACATGATGCCAAACAAAAATTCCATCATTAATTTCGCACGAATGCCATTTCTTTAAGTTTGATGATTTTGGAATGATGCCATCTTTACTGTATGGAATACGTACACATTCACCATCAGTACCACGAAATGTCCATTGATGAAACGGACATTCAATGCAATCACCTTTAACAATACCACCAACACCAAGATTTGCTCCCAGATGTGGACAATATGCATCGAGAACATTAATAGTTCCCAATTCAGTTCGAAAAATTACAAAATTTTGACCTGAAAATATTTTTAGTTCTGTTATGTTCCAAAAGAAAACTTTGTACTTATATTTAATTGCTTTTCGTGCTGTACCTAAAGCATTAACGCTAATGGCCTGGCCATTTTTAACATCTTTTGTTTCGGCAATTCCAAACCAACCATTTGGATAGGGTGGCGGAAGTTTGGTACCCACATTACGTAGTCGCCTTACACGATTAATTGAATCTATTCGATTTTTGTTTCCAGCATTATTTACATGGTAGAAGCCAATGTCTGAAAGATCCTATATATAAAAGAAATAAAATTTGTTCAAGCGTAAAATAAAAAACAATATTACTAGTATCGTCTTTTGGCTATTTGCTGGCACTATACTAGAATCACAACATATTAAACTTAATTGCTGTGCTGATTACACAGAGGTTGTTTCAAATAAAATTTATTCTCTTTGACTGTACTCATTTTTGGTATGGGTCGAATTAATTTTTTATATGGGTTTCTCGGAAGCTATATCCAAAATGAAACAAATATTTTAGTGTGACAATAGTCAATTGATAGTCCTGTAAATAGCTACAAAGAGGATAAACCACATGATATAATCATATAAATGGCAATCGAAGACTCGCATGTAGTTTAGAAAGGTAGAAAAACAAAAAGTAGTTCCAAGGTCAAACTCATAATATAATCTATTTAAGGGGATACGGAACACTGGTCACTGGATATCTCGTCCCCACGGGGACTAGTGGCTCGTGAACCCTTTTTTAGAAAATGTATGTAATCCTGTGGAAGAAAAAACTGATAAAACAAAATATGGCAGTCTCAATCACCAGTACCATTCATTTGACTGAGTCATAATTATATCATGTCATGCATAAAATTGTAACAAAATCAAAACAAATATATAAATTAGAAAAAAAAAACTACCGAAAGTAAATTTATTTATAAACCAAAATGCTCAATCTTATATATATACATATATATTATATACGTATTATATTTATTATTTTGCAAACAATAATTAGTTAAATTAATTAAATCTTAAACAATCTTTGTTCATAATCAATTGCCGCTATCTATTTTCTGCTCGAGTATCGCTTAAATATAGTACTCCTAATAACATTTTTATATTTGAACTTTACATATAAACCTACCTTAATTTTATATATAATTTAAATGCACACAAATAAACTTCTAGTCTGCGAACGATATGATTGGCGAGTTTGTTTCGGTACATGTGTACTGATCACGCAAAAAAAAAAAGTGAATTTCCCAATCGGAAAAAAACAAATATTATTAACTTACCCGAGTCCAATCGGCTGGTACAAACAATATCCACCGTATAAAATATAAAATATATCCAATAGCGATTAATAAAAAGATAAACTTTGTTGCTAATATTGCGATAGAAATCAGTTCAATTGAACTCATACTATTTAAAATTGCACTTGTTGATGCGTTTTTACACTCAAAATTCATATATGAACTTAAACTTTCAGTTATTTCCCATAAAAATTTCATAATTACAAATATGAAGCTTATAAAAAAATAATCTTTTTAATTTAATTGATGTAATTCATTATATAAGCCGAGCAAAAATATGCAAAGTTCGATACCAACCAAAGCTTGATATTAAACTGAAAACACTCTCTTTCGTTCAACTACTATATATCTATTTTATTATAATATGAAATTTATAAATATATATATCACCGGATCGATGGATCGTCCATACATTTCTTTAATAATTCATTTTTTTGAAACGAATGTTTTAATATTTATAAAGTATTTTCTGTTCGCTTTTGTTACATTTATTTGCGATGTAATCAAAATTATTTTGTAGGTAGATCTAGAGATAGTTCACCAAATATAAACAATTGTTCTTTATATACACGAATATTTATACAAATTATTAGTTTTTTTTTTCAAATAATATAAGTATGTAAGTATTTATTATTTATATATCTGTTAATATCATTCATAAAAAATACAGTAGCTATGTTTATGCGCGCACGTTTAAAGCCGGTTTAAACTTATAGTCGAAAAATTCATTTCCTAGTCACTAACTGTATCTAGGTGGAATTTTCATTTAACAAGCTGCAATTTTAACCATAAGTAGTATTCAATGAGTAGAATGACATACTCAAAATCCGAAAAAATCCGAGTGGAGCTTTAGCGGCCATTTTGGAAAATGTCTTTTTCAGTAAAACTCCAATATCTTTGGCACGGTGGCACCTACAGGCTCCAACATACCACCTTTGGAGAGGCATTTAAATTGCCTAATGGCATGTGGAACAAAGTTTATTGAAATTTCGTATCCAAACAGGTCAAAATGGTGTTTGACTTAAGAATTGAGTTTCAGTTTTCTATTTTTCTCAATTTTCATGGTTTTTCTCTCATTTTCGACCATTACAACTTATTTTTAATCGATTCTACAAAAAATTCTAGGGCGGATAGTATTTTTTTTCATGCAACAAAAAGGTTAATAATCAAGGAGGTGAGGAGGATTAAATATATAAGAAGTTTATACCGAAAAGTAAGAAACTGATAAAGCCGATATATAGGAAATCGGGGTCAAGGAATCTAAAAACGAAGCTCTCAATATTTCCGCTGATAGTTATAAAAACGGTAATAATCGCTAATTACCGGTATTTTTTTACCGGAACACCATCAGCGGAACATTAACATTAAACATAATTCAATAATAATAAAATCGCTTTTCTATTTTTCAAGTTCACGATAACTGAGCCCTAATATCGGGTGATGTGTTTTACTTACATTTTTCTCATTCTCATTGAATTAGTTAGTTAAAACTAAATAAGTAAAAGACTTATCCGTTGCTAAATGAACTGGTTTATCGTTTGCACTTAATTCGAACCTCTAAAAATAACTGTTTCTATGTTAAAAATTGAAAATAGCAACTAGAAAATATTACCCTACCCTAATTTTTAAAAATTGACCCCTTCCAAAAAACAAAAGCAACCACCAATATCTGACCATTAGATCCAGAGAAAAACCCAGGAGGTTTAAATAAATAAATAAAAAAAAGACGAAACCAATACATACTTTTTTTTAATTTCTTAAAAATGAAGTAAAAAACAATAATAAGACAAGGTATATTAATTATTAATATGGTATAACAATAGTATTCATTTCATAGTATGATTTGACCGACTTAAATTACACTTATGGTATGAAATAGTATTAATTTCATACCATCACAAGGTATAACTATAATTATAAATACAAGAAAAAAAGTGTAAATTTGAAATTTTAAGTATAATAAAAGGCGTTTTAAGTTTTGATTCAATTTTAGACATTTGCTTTGACTTCTTTAATATTAAGAATTTCTAAGGTTTTAGTGCTTTTGTATGGAATAAATTTGCTGCTATTTTATTAAATGTCGATGAAAGAAATGATTTTACATACTTACCTAAAATCTAATAAATTAGTATTTGCATTTTAAATTAAACGCACTTATTCGCATTCTGAATGCTATCTGGTACACACTTGATGATCATCTGATCGTGTATTTATGCGAAATAAAAGAAAACAAAAACAAAAACAAAAAAAAAAAAAACAAAAAATCATATGGAAAAAACAATTATACGATGATCTTGAGAGTAAAAAAATATTATGTAAAATATATTTTTGGTATTCATTAATCGCATTATTGAATTGTATACAGGAAATTCGTCGCATTTTATTTGTGTTTTTGTTATTTTTATTTCATTCTTTTTTTTCTCTTGTAAATTTGCTAATACTATTTCGCTTATTTATTTATTTAAATTTATTAGAAGCACCTCAATAACTCCAGTAAACAGTAAATTAATAAAAAGGACCAAGTAAATTTTATTTATATATATTATAAATATGCAAAATATATAATACATTTTTTTTTTTCTTATTTTTATTGGACTTTAGTTGATCGTGGCCTACAATGAGTTTCAATGTCAGAATTACATATGACGCGCACACTCTCTTATACAAGATCAATTATTATTATTATTCTTTCGTAATTTTTGAAAGTGTAAATAAACAATGGAAAAGCTTTTTTGTTATTGAATTGACAACGTTGAAGCGCTATAGCCAGAGATGGACTTGGCTTATTTAAACGGCCTCCAATCTACTACTTAATTTTATTAATTTATTTAATAATTGTATTACTATTAAAATACTAATGCAATTTTTAAAAGCTTAATTTTGTCAGTATATCTATAACATTGTCATATTTGATATATGCCATTATTCTTTTTTCGCATGCCATTAACATTAAAGGCTCTAAATTATCTTTTGATAAACAAAAATATATTTTATTTTTTTTTAAACATACCAAATAATCCATATATGTATTATAAATAATATTTTTACAATTTTATACAATTGACGGACGCGCATCATTAAATGAAAGTAAAATTCTTTTATACGTTTTCTTTGTGCATTTAATTTAGTGTCTACCAGATGATTAACAACTACATGTTATTAAACATATAGTATAGGCCAAAATGAGTGCACCTAATGAAATATTGATTTGAAAATCAATAGTTACGCATATTGCATTGCACTAAATGTGAAAATGTATGTGTAAGTAACTACCTATGTGAAATGAATAAAAAATTATTTTATTTATTTAATCGAGAAATCACATTAAACTGCGACCAAACCGGTTTTTGGCCGCATTGTCAGTCCGCCTCTGACGGTAGCTATATTAAGTAATGAATTATTTCCATTATCAGATATATTCCGTTATAAACATTGATTACATAATGTTTTATACTTTCTTCGCACTTAGCGCTAAGAGAGTGATGACGCTATTGAATAGATATTATTAAGATAGAAAGATGGTAGAGTTTTATGATAGATATTTTACTTCATAACTAGTATATTCCTAGACAAGCCATTAGCTTTATTCTCTTTAAATAATTACGCTAATCCTACATCTCTTCGATCTACATTATTAAAACAAAAAGAAGAAAAAAATAAGATACACAAAATATAGGCATCTATAAATTTTCCAAAGTTTGAAAAAGATCTCACACAAAAAGAAAAATAAACTGCGATGTATTCAAATTGTATTTTGGAAAACTGAAAAAAGATGCTAGTTTTGATTCAAAAACTGAAAAAAAAACCGTGGTCGAAAAAAAGGGGCAGTACCACCCGAAAAAAAAATGGCTCCCAAGACAAAAAAATTAAATATTAATAATATAGATAATAATGAGACGTTCGATCATTCATTTTATTCTTTTATTGTAAAGCTTTACAATCTTTATTGAGGCTTTACAATAAAAGTATAAAATGAATGATCGAACGTCTCATTATTTACTATAATATATATATTAACGATCATACTTACAATTTACAAAATTAATAATGTAGATTTTCTTTAAAAAAAATATCTGCGTCTTTTGGTATATCGGCCATCAAAATCCGCCCGGCCAATCCTGAGAGAAAAAATTGTCAAACCAATATACTTGATTTTTTTCAAAAAATCCGAAATTCCAAATTTCTCAAAAATAAAGTAAAAATGAAGTAAAAACTATTTTGTCCAAAATTGAGGCAGAGTATTTTTTTTAACAGGGTATCCGTAACCCTCTCATCTCATCTCATATTTTAGAGGTTCAATGGTCAAATCGTTTTTTTTTTTATTATAACTATAAAAAATGAAGTTCTGTACCCAATACATTAAGAGCATGTTTGCATAAACATTGTATATTTTATTTTAATAATAAGTATTTTTTATTTAAATCAAATATATTCTAAAAATAGAGTTTACAGAATTCATTAAAGAGAGCTATAAAGCAACATGCACAGCAAGAAAGTGTCCATGAATTTGAAATGCTACAAAAAACAACAATTTATTTTCGAATTTAAATATTTTATATTACATAAATATTGATGAACGATAACGCACATATATCAAATATTTTTAAACGTTTTATATATGAGCCCATGTCATGTCGCCAATATATATTGCTGTTATTAAAGATTATTAATTCACTTTCTTCTTACCGCATATTAAATGAACTCAACGCAAATTATCGCATACGAAATATAAGAAAATATAGTGAGATATAAATACATGCGAAACTTGTTTTACAGCATTAAATCATGTCAACTCTTAGGAGGTAGGTAGGTGCTTAGTTGCTTTTTCACTTTATATGCGGCGGTGTAATAATTTAAAATTTTATTTCATCAAATTCGAGCATTCAAATCTCCAGAATAATTAAAAATATGCTCTCACGTAAAATTTTCATGAAATAACTTCCGCGTTCATTTTGTTCGCATTCAAATCTCTTGTTTTATTTATTTATCTTACACAGCATTAATCTAGTATTTGTTTAATATTTTCTTTAAAAAATTTGTTATTATTTTCTCTGAATTCAGTTTTATACCTACAAACGGTTTGCGATCTTGATTTATACAGGTTTTTTTTTTCTATTTTGTTTTATTTTTTTGCATTATTACATTACTTATATTTGTAAATTATTATTATTCTCGCGTGTTTACGCGCCTGCAAATTATTCCTCTCGCGTTGTCTTAAAATGCATATATGCACGATAATCTTAATAAATTAGAGTAAAATTGATGTCATCTCAGCACCATGTAAATTTTGATTATTGAAAGCACTTTTTCGGTTACTTTATTTAAATTTAAATTTAAATTTTATTTTCAAATCTGTTTTATTTCACTTCCTAGTAGAATTTTAAAATAACCATTTATTTGTAATGCGAAAAAAAAACAAACAAGAAGTCGTAACAGTTCTTCGCTTATTTTTGTTTCTTTTTTACTTCATGCAATTTTTATCTAAATAATATTCTATTTGTGCTCAATTTTATTTGGTGTGTATTGAGATCGATAAAATATTTAAATTTAATAGTTTATTTTTACGAATCTCTTTTACTTTTAGGAATTAATATTATTGTGATACTGATTTAAAATTTTGTGACTTTGTTATAAAACATATAATAAATATTCATAAATTTGAGAAAATTAAGGAACTGCGAAGAGATTTAGTAAAAAAAAATATTCTAAATACAAAAATATTATATCTATCACATTTTCTTAACAAAACAAAACTTTGATTTAATTGGATCCAAAAATCATTCTATGTGTAAAGATGATGATGGCCCCGAAAATAAATCAAATTATCTGGATACGATCCTTGATAACTATCGATATCGAATCATATAGATCTTAATAAAAATCTTTATCGATTCTGTATCTATTCGATGCAAAACTGAGATATGAGGAAATCATATCAAATTGATATAAGTGTAAGATCGTTTTAATATCGATACAAAATCGACAAGTACTCAAGAAGACAAGAGTAAAGAATCACAGATGTAGAATATATATACCTGTGTAAAGAATATATTACAAAATCGATGTAGACGCTGTTCTCCGACGTCAATCCTATTATTAGAGATTGGATTTGTTTGTAATGTGGTTTATATGCACTATGCAGTGTTGGTATAGAACCAGAAAAATTACCGATTTTAATAAATGACCATTCGTTAGTCGTGTAATCTTCGGAACATTCCGTTGCAATAATTTTTTTGGTATTGTTAAAATGAGGTTATTTTTTCTTCTTTCTTTATTATCTCGAAAATTAGTACCACGATTTTGATGAAACTTTTATATGTTGTGAAGATATCTCAGACTAAATAATAAAGGCATAGTTTCAAAGTCTAAGGCTACTATGATCTCTGAGGCAGTGGTTTTTTGAAATGTGGTGATGGTGCATAACTTTAAGATATAATGGATACATTTCTTGGTAGACATGGGGGTAAAAAGATATAACTGTAAATAACACCTAAAGGAAAATAGATAAAATGAAGCTTATGCCAATAGATTGGTAGCTTGATTATAAATATCAGTATTATTTGAACTATAAGTATATAATAAATAAATAAATAAATAATGTAATTCATTTAATTTTTATATATTTTTTGGCAGTTTTTAATTCATTTAAAATTTGAGCCATGGACTACGGAGTGGTCGATGATCCATATTCAACTACACAATCTTGAGAAAAAGAGGAAAAAATTAAATATAAAGATTCAATAGTCGATCTGGAGTGTTTTTGGTTTGTGAAATCGAAAAAACAGATTAAGACTAAAGCCTATATATTTTCAAGCCGCAAATTTTGCGTCTACCGTTTGGTCGTAGATCAATATCCGCGCACTAAATCTTGAGAAAAAAAATGATTATAAGCGGGTTTAATATATCAAAAATAAAGTAGTGTACCAAATGACAGCTTCTTTAGATACTTTCGAAAAAATAAATCAAATCAATCACAAATTATTATAACTATTATAAATTAGTAAATTCATGAAAGGAGTCTAAGTAAAATAAAAATTAATTATATTTTCTAAAACCGAACCATTTTTCACTCAATACCAATAACAACTCTTATATTTAAAAAAAAAAAAAAAAATGAAAAGTAGTTATCTAAAAACAGTTTATCTAGATAAAAAATATAGCAGCATTTAGATGATAAGATAAAATAAAATAAAAAAGTATCTAAATTATATACTTTTTGACCAATAATATTATCTAGATAACAATCTAAGATACTTTTATCTAGATGGTTCCAATACGGCTTATATGTTGTCATAATTGGTATAATTTTCGTCATTCTGATTGTAAATCTATTATGTGCTCTTAATTATATTTGATTACATTGAAATCAATCAAAATTACGAGGATGATCACTTAATAATATAAATTAATTATTACCAACTGAAATCTC
>JAABKK020049176.1:0-22983 GCA_011634745.2 Catotricha subobsoleta | reverse complement strand
TGATTACATTGAAATCAATCAAAATTACGAGGATGATCACTTAATAATATAAATTAATTATTACCAACTGAAATCTCCCGATATTGATAACATATCAATCATTTTTATCTCGAGAATATTTGCCAGGAATACGAACACCATATAAGTACTTATTTTTTATTGTTTTTGTGTCAAAATGTGGAGCGATATTTATTTTTGTATCTATATACACACATGCTATCTTCATTACCGTGGTAATGTACTTTGGGCGTTTCCATTACCCGGGTAGATCAAAAGTAAACTTCTTACATTTCATTAATTTGTTGGTTCTTCACCCTTGAACTACCTGGGTAATGGAAACGCACAAAGTACATTACTGTGGTAAATCTACGCGACTAATGGAGATAGCATAATAGATCACAAATCATTCCATAAAATATGGGATACTCCATACCATACTATCCCATATAGGTGAACTTTCATACAAAAATAAATAATACTCCATATTTTGACACATGAACAATAGAAAATATTATGGTGTTCCAAAAATATAGTGCGCTCCTGGAACATTATTCAAAATTTCTATACTCATAAATTCTTTGAATTTCTTTTGTCCATAAAAATAATAAATAAATAATAAAAAAAAAAATATCTTCACGTTAATTATGAATGAATCATATAACATCATCTTTATATGAAATTCATTGCCGTTGACTATTTCATATAAATAATGATAATTCATTATGAATCGTAATCGTGCTATTACTTTCCGTTGCCATGCTCATGACCTTAAAAAATTTCCTTCACCATGAAAATAACAATTTATAATTTATAATATATCTTAAAAGTACCGTAATAGTGACGTCTTCTCTTCAATACATACGGAATATATAAAAATGAACACCAAAAAAAAATATATATATATATTTTAAATTCTTTTTAATTCAAAGCACAGCTTTACCGTCAAGTCCCACAGTCACACTGTTACATTCATATTTATTATTATGCAATAATTCAAAACACGTAACTTGTTACTTGTTACTAGATTTCATAATAAACATGAATTTATTTACAATTTCACCGCAACGTTAAGTGAAAGAAATTTCTCGATGGAATTCATGAGTCACACCATACCTAATAGTCATCGATGACCTGCATTCAAACTTCGACGTTGCGATCATCACGTAAGCCGATTTGCGATTTTATATTATTATAGTTACATACAAATGATTAATTAGTCTTATTATTTAATAAAAAAGAAAAAAGAGAAAAGACAAAAAAAAATAATCAAAAATTTCCGCTTTGCACGTTGGCATTTAATATATTTTATTTTATAATTTATGAATGAAAAATAAGAACAAAAACAAACCAGTGATATCCATCTAAAGTCAAGAAAGAAAGAAAGAAAAAAAAATTAAAAGTTATCGCTCAATAACCCATTTTACTTTTATCATTTCATTTCATTTCATTTAGTAATCACCTACCTATATAACGTGTATATTATATATATGACTATGTATGATAAATATATATTTTATATTACATATATGTGGTGGCTTATATAGATATATTGCCGCAAAAATGATACGGTACTTTCTTCGTTGGATTTGTTTTATAAATGTTATTAACATATTTGTATTAATAGCAGTCAAACCACGTCCACAAAATACCAGTAAAAGAATGTAACATTATTATGTTTATTATTGTTGTTAGTCACATCAAAACAGCACATCATCATCAGTATAATTCAAAGTTTATTTCACTCTTTACCTTTAGGAGTTATAAGCTTGTCAATATTAGCAATATTTTTTGTTTGAAATTTGTACTAATCAGTCATCTGGGTCATAAAAAATATTTCTGTTCCTATTCGCATCATTCAATGGAAATTATCCTGAGAACATCTATAAATTTTTAATTGAGAAGAAATTACATTTCATAATATGTATTTGTATATAGATTTGTAATACTTACCAGAAAACAATAATTAGTAATTAAATTCCCTTATATTTTTAATTAAACCAGTATTAAATTTATTTTATTTTATAATTTTATTTTTTCTCTTTTTAAATATTTTTTTTTACATTAAGACGAAAGGAAAACTACGCTCCAAACCAATACCATATATAAAATAATCAACTTTTTCTTTTATCGAATCACTGTTACTTTTACGATTCTTTATATTAAAGAATGTACAGCTATCAAAGAAGAGTAAAAAAAAAACTAATTTTTGCTTCCATTAAGAGTCATCATCAGAGAACGTCAACAAACAACAAAAGAGAAAAAAAAAAATGAACCGTTTTTAAAAGAAAGAATAAATTACATGCTGTTCGCAGAATTTTTCTTATAATACAAAACAAACAACATTTACTTCTCATAAGTAACCTGAGCTGGGCTGGGCTGTACGACGTTACACCTATGTGTTTTATTGTACAATATCACAACTGCTTATACTTACACTATACACTTGTACACTTTACCATTTTTATTATTTTGATTTAAATATTTATAACGGTTTTACCTTTATTTTTTTGCTTAGCATCAATCTGAAATTTTTGCAAAGTCACTGGCATTTAGCCACATGAGTCAATGTTTGATCATGCGAATTTTAACATAATTACTTTTCGTAACGGCACATTTTAGCGAAATTTGTAATGTGCAAAGAAAAAACAAATTATTATTTTTGTTTTTATGGTGTGTTTTTCAGAAGATTAAATACTTACTAAGAAATCGTTTGAATTGAAAGTACTTTCTGATCATTTTTTTTAACACTCTAATAACACCGGGAAACGGTAGTTTTTTTTTTTGAGTGACGCAACATTTCGAGTAAATGACCTGCCATGTACTTATACTTATTTGTTTTTGTTTATTTATTTTTTTACCAAATAGCAAATAATGATACTTGTGTATTTAATAACTTGAAATTGATTCGGTGGTACTTAAGGAATACATAGCATCCAAATTGATTTGTTTTTAATTTAGGCAATGGGAGCATTCGAAGGAATCCAAACCAATAATATGCGTAATACGCGTCCATCATGTTCTTCGTATATAACTACCTAATATTTAATAATCAGATATTTTTCCATAAAAATGTATTTAGTATTGTAAAAATTTAAAATTAAACAAAGATATAAATGATACGAAGAAAAATATTTTAATTATAATTTGAATATGTATATGCTATCAACACATAATGATTTTCAATTCATATACTGAATTTTACTAGGCCTGTCGAATTAGAAGTTAAAGCTAAACATGGCACCGTTATTTACACTTTTGCCCTCCATTTATCTTTATGTAACATTTTACAAAGAATGCATTCAATGCAACGGACTTAGCGAATGTGTGAAGAAAGAAAGAGTGAATATTTCTTCAGATATTTTGTATAGTCTGGCTTTTACAGGTTTTGTGTTAATTGAAAACAAAAAAAAATATATATATAAATTCTTTTAATTTTTTAATAATTTTACATTTCTCTGTGTTAAATATAGTTGGGATGCCTACGCCTAGATTTTTGGAGAAAAAAAAATTGTTGGTACAAATGTATTTTTTTTATTAGACGTATTATAAAATACCTTGAACTTAATTTACTTTTATATTATTTCTCAATATTTTAGTATTGATGTCAAATAAGAGTAAAAGTTTATAAATTAAATTAAAGTAAAAAAAGAAGATACTTTTTTCTTAATCGCTTTAATATTAAAATAAGGCTATCGCACAGCAACATAGTGCATAACGATATGTTTAGCATATAATTTATGTAATTATAATTTTTTTTTTTTTTTCAAAATACTGATACAAAATTTAGAGTTGCTTAGATAATCTAGATAATATAAATAAAATAAACAATAGGGTGGAGTGATATTTTTTAAAATATCAAAGAGGATTGGTATGACAAAGTTGTCAAATGGGTTTAAATGAACATAGATTTTTTTTTGAATTTTAAGTTAAGTTTTGTACTCCTACTTCAATTTGTGTATGAAAATTAGAGAAATTGCACGCTACTATTAGAACATTGAAATCTATATAGATAAGCGTCAACTTTAAATACATTTTCATTTTTATGAATCTTAGAAGTAAGTTTAATAAATTAACAATTGTTCAACTCTAAAAATTGTTTACTAAAAATTTGGTATATGACCAAAATGTACTATTTACACTCTCGTTTTCATACAAAAATTTAGTAGGAGTACAAAAATTTAACTTAAAATTTAAAAAAAAATGCTACGCTCATTTAAACCTATTTGACAACCTACTCATACCCTTCGAAATTAAAAAAAAGAAAAGAAATAATTCCACCCTAATAACCAGTCGAAAACAACTAAATTCATTTTTAAATATATAGCCGCAAATTTGGATAGAATATAGTGAAAACACATATTTTACAGTTTAAAAATATACTAATTACACTGTCCAAGTTTTTGGGATTCGGATGCACAGTCTGATAGATTTTTTAATAAAATTTAATGGTTAAAACTGTTTTCCTCCAATACGTCCAAATCTCATTTTATACATTTTTTTACTTAATTTGGGCTAAGTATCCGAAAATTGCTTATATCTTTCACAGTGAATAAATTGCATCACAGGCATAAAATGTCCATCTAAACAAAATACACATTTTTCTAGTATATCACAACTTTAGAAAATGCCTCCGTAAAGCACAAATAATCTTTTGACCAGTCAGCTGAAAATCATCGGCTCCCATCTATGCAGAGATCAGTCGGGTATCGGAATGTTCTAAAAGTTATGAAACGTGAAGATATCAAATAATCGTTGATCAAAAAATGTATGAAAATAATAATAATGAAAATGATCACATTTGAAATATGGGGCATGACCCGACCGACCCGAAATATCGGGTCTGACCCGAGCCGACCTGACTCGAATTTCGGTAATTTTGGTTGGATACCCGACTGATCTCTGCATCTATGGTACCAATCCATTGGCAGCTTATTTTTATAAATCTGAAGAAATTATTTTTTTGCTATCATGATCTTTGTTGACAGTATTAAAATTTAAGATTTATTTAAAATAAGTTATTCGAGTAGCTCTAAAAAATTATTAAAGAATGCTTTGGTATTACGAATTTAATACACATAAATGAGTATTGTGCACTTGATGTTGACGGAATATGAATATATTTGTAATTATGCATTACAGGTACTGACGTAAAAGAAAAACTTATTATGGCAGTATGAAAAATCGTCATTCAAGCGCATTCTATTCATCTTGGTATAATTAATTCAACATTCAACCGTGACAGAATTTCATATAATTCCTAAATCTATATAATTTTGTAGTTGCGTAGTTAGCGCAACAATATAACATACTCCATTTTCAAACTGCTATCTAAAAAAATATCTTAACAGGATAGTTCAAAGTATATGGAATCCCCACCCCATACCCGCTTACAAATAAACGTCTACAAAAGCTATACAGATAGCAGTTATTCGGAGAAAAATTATTTTTTAAAGTTATAATGCCGTGTAAAAATATAAATAGGTATATCAAAAAAGACGAGACAATAAGAAATATGTAAAAAAAAAAAAAATTGAAAGAAAGTCCAAGAATATTGCAATTTTATAAAAATATGTGCACATATGCATCATTACCCTTATCACAAACAATCAGCAATAACGAGCCAACAACACATCCTAGACTAACATAACGACTTTAATTAATAATTTAGTATCATATATAATACGAATTTATTTGTGTGTTGGCTACAAATAGAATGTTTTTCAAGCTTTTCCAAAATATATTTTGATGCATACAGCGCGGTTTTTTAGTAAGTAAAATAACTCGAAGAAATCATATTTATTTTCCTTTATTATTTTTTTTACCTTGATTTTACTTTGATGGAAGTACATAGTAAAAAGCATTCTCCTAACTGGAAAAAAATTAAAATTTGTTTTAAATAAAGCAAATATTTCATTTTCTGTTAGGCGGCTATCCCACATTAGTTCGTATCCACTATAACTTATACTCTAACCGTGATAATAGATATGAGATTCAGTGAGATGAACTCACATTCATATCTACTATCACGTTAAGAACATAAGTTAGTCGATACAAGCTAATATAGAATAGCCGTTTTACTTTGATACAAAAATTTATAATTTATCTAAAGTAAATTACAATTTCTTTTACAGCCCGTTTTTTTTTTTATTTATTTATGTCCTATTTATCCTACAATAGGATCTTTTTTAAGTCTCCCAAATAACGATTTGCATACAGCGCGGTTTATTTGAACCCTATATAAAAAATGCAAAAGTCGGCGCCCCTATTATGTATGAGAAAAAAAGGCCATCAATATGTATCAAAATTAAAATCATGAATAAATTCAAAGTCCTTTCTAATAAATACGTCTCATTATTGAAATGGGCCGTTGTGCCAGCATTCCGTAGGTGGGAGAGATGTATGCTGGACACATTAATAATGTTTCAATTAACAAATAAATAAATTAATTAATTAATATCAATAAATCTTTATTCTAACTACAGATGGAATGAAGTAGCTAACCAGGGGCGCCGATTCTAAAATTTTCGCCTCCTATTACAGCAAAAAAACACTTCATTCAGCCCGAGCTTATCAATTGCGAGTGAGTAAATAATATTTATATTTAAACCGTTTTTTAAGCGTAAACTTTTCAATAGCTCAGTAATATAATAATAATAATTAAAAAAAACGTGGTGACATTCTGACCCATACTCTATATAGTACCTACATGCTTTAGACTTTAAAATTGTCAATTTTTCTTTAATACGTTTTGTATATACAGACAAACATACGTGCCAAAATCTATATACTCTCTACTGCACTAGTACCTATATAAAAACTAGTAAACAATTAAAACAATATTTACTTATACATAAAACATATAAAAACTCGTATACATTTGATTATGTATATTGATTAGTTGACCGTACCCACAGGTGTGCCATTGCAATACACGCATAAATGTGTAAATAATATAAAAAATAAAAATACATAAAAAAATACTCGAAAGACGAGGTATTTTTGTCCAACTCACTCATTTTTTTTAATATTATTTTTTTAAATACTATTTTACTGCTTATTACGCTGATATGATTCCAAGCTACAACTAAATTGAAAAAATTAAAAATAAAATAAAAACATTATAAGTAAATACTTATTTATGTCTTTGATGTTTTTGCTAAGTTTGCTTCATTTTTTTTTCTTACTATTTTATATTACTTCTGTATAGTTACTTGTGTTGTGTATATGGATACACTTGCATTGATATTGATAGCTTCTTGTAAGTCAAGTTCAAGGTTTCCATGGGAAACCAGAAAACTTGTTAAGCAAATGTTTAATAATATTACATATGTTTATATGTTATATATTCGTTGTTGGTTATTATGAGTAAAGCTGCGTTTTTATTATGTTATAATAGTTTTGATAGGTTTCTGTTATCTACTTATATGTTTAATAATTAACCAATTAACTTAGATCTTCTGATCGAGAACAAACTAAATTAAATTTCAATAAAATGCGGAAGAGTTGTTTTATGAAATATGAATATAAATTTCAATATTTATTTGTTCTCACTGTTAGTATTATATAATTGAATAATTCTTTCTATTTACAATAACAAAAAAAATTATAAAATAAATATAAACTATTTCTGGCACGAAAATTAAGTCTCTATTTACTAGAGATAAAATTTATGATGATTTATTTTGCATGATAAGTTTTTTTTTTATTGTTACTTGTTTGAAGTACAATTCATTTGACAGACAGATTGAAAATGATAATATAAATTTTATTTATTTTTAATTTAATAATTGAAATGTTTATATTTTCTAAATAAATTCAATGTTTTAACCATATTTAAAAAATAAATGATAGATCTTTGCTATTATTTTTGCATATGTATCGAATCGTGTGCGTTTTTTTTAAATGCAAAACAGTCATACTAAACACACATTGAATAAATTAATGATAAATTGTCTACTGAGAAACTTTTATGAATATAAAGTTTTCAATTTTTCTTTTTGATTTTTATTAGCAAAGAAATTGATTGTATCGTATAATATTAAAATTTAAGCAATTCGAATAATAATTTTTATTATAGAAATGGATATTTTGACAAGTAGGAAAGCATTCTGATACAATGATTTAATATCAAAACTGATTAGCAGAACAATTAAAGATAATAATATTTAAATTAGGCCACAAAATATAAACAGAACCGTAGAGAAAACTTAGGAAGTAATTTTATGTTCTTAATTTTGATTATAGAGATGTAAGCACGTAATTGTTTATGTCGCCAATGAATGTATTACTCTGATTATCTTTCCGCCGGCTCAGAGAGTCTAAATATAAATTTGATAGAAATAGGTTTCTACCGTATCAGCCATTACATACATGATACATAAAAATATTAACGATACGATAAAGATACGGGTTAGTTTTTACGACAGCGTATCGTAGGCGAATTAATGATGTAATTATAAATCAAATGAATTACAAAATTGACTAAATCGTTATTTCATTAAACAGATAGATATCAGTTTTTGCATTTTTAACGAATTCACATAAAATATAAATATTTTCACATCGAACATAAAGCTTAAATGTCCAATTGACCCATTTGTACCCTACTCATAGACTATTCCCCATAATACTAGCTTTAAATGAATTTAAATTATACGAAATAAAGTGCATATATGCACATTATTATATAATAGCAAAGTAAATATTGTAAACAATATTATTTAACATTTATGTTAAGTTTTGCAAATAGATAGATAAAAGTATTATTTACGAAATAGTTTTATTCAATAAATATCTCCATAAAATTTAATGGTCGGGCGCTTGTTTTACAGTTAGCATATAAATCCGATATAATAAATCAATATCAATCGAATTAATTATACATTTAAACAAAACAAAAAAAATATATTTGAAAACTAATAAATTATTTGCATGAATTTTATTTATCAAAATTTTCTAGTTTATTTTCCATTTTATAGGTTAATTAAATTAATTCATTAAATTAAATGTATTTGAAAAAAATTATGATTTGACTCATCTAACCGATTTGCAATAGTTGCAATAAAATAATTAGTTTAATATGGAAATACATTGAAAATGTGTCGAATATTGTAAAATAGAAAATCATAATATACAATTTTACTTGTATAGAATATTTATTCATTATTAGGGATTTGATACGAGAATTGATAAAATATTGCTAATCCACACACAAATGTTGAAATTAAATTCACAAAGAATTTGAAAGAATTAATTTATTAAAAATGTTATTTATTTGTGAATATTGATTTTTAATTTGAATTAATGGCGCATGCAAATTTTGTCCATAAAACATCATGAGAATTAAAAGATTTTTAAATATGATTGTTTTGTTTTTCATTTTTTGCCTTTTTTTATTTGAAAATAAATATATTTGAAAGCATAAATAATAAATATTCTCATTTCGAAATTGCCTTCAAGCTAATTCATTCTTTTTCACTTTTAGAATAATAACAAAAACAAAAAAGAAAAGTAATATACCTTTACCTATATTTAATTTTTTGTAGATTTGAATGGAGAAAGCGTGAGTGAAGATTTCGCTTACTTTATTTCACATTTTATGGTTGCAGACAATTAGAAAATTATGTATCTATCTATAGTTCAATATATATTAGTATTCAAAATAAATAAATGTATATATATTCACCTGGTAGTTCTATATCTAATAGATGTTTTAGTAAAATAAAAAAAATTATCAAAATAAATCCAACAAAAAAATAAAAATAAAAATAAATAAAATAAAATAAAATAAAATAAAAATTAACAATTACAAATAACCAGATTTGAATTTTAATATTTAAAATAACCTGTCCTAAAAATGTGCATAAACAAAATAATTATTTTTAATGTATCGTACTTGCACGCATTACAAAATGACAAAAAACAAGAATTATTGAGATGAGCGATGCATCTGTGCACAGTACGTGCAAGTATATACCTGTTCTGTATCAGCAAATTTAATATGCATTAAATTAAATGCACTTAACCTACAACATTGTATAAAGCAGCAGAACCATCACATATATCATTACCACGTAATAATTACGCTTTGAAAAGTAATTGCGACAAAAAATAATGAAAAGAAGATTTTGCTTTCATTTATGTCCCCAGTTCCCTTATACAAAAAAAAATAAATAAAAAAAAAATAATAAAACGATACAACGAAATTATTGCTGTTTTGTTAGTTATAAAATATATCAGGATACCCATACCCAATGACATGAATTTATATGTTAAGTCTGAGTGCTGAGAATAATTTTAAATTTATCTTACTTTTAAAATATGTAAATTAATTTTAACATTACACAAGTGAAGAAAACACTTTCCCATGTGCGAGTGAATGTATTTATAAAAAAAAAAAAAAAATTAAGAAGAAGAATCTTAAAATATTCTTATTTATGATAATTTTCTTATCTTCTTTAAATATAAAATGTTGCATAAATATCATGAGAAACTTGAATTGTAATTTAACATATGAATTAGATGCATTCCGAAATGTTTGCGAATCAGAATAAAAAAATAAAAAAATATATATTATGGGGATAAAGAAAGGGAAACATGTTTAGATTCTGGATTCTAAAAATATTATTTTTAAGACGTATATAAGATTGAAAACAATAGTTTAAGAAAATAGATGCAGACTGCCAGTTTTATAATAAAGGAATAGTGAATACAACAAAATAGTTAGGATAATTAGGACATAAATAGTAGGATATATAAAATAAACACTAGAATTTTAAGTCAGAATAGATAAAAAATGTTTTACAGTAAACAGTAAACAGTGAAATGTTTAAAATAAGAATTACTTAAAATTCATTCGGACAAATTTCATTATTCTAATATTACATTTAACATCGAAATCCCATTGCGTTTTTCTTTTAATTTTAAGTATTTAAATAAACAAGTTCTATTAATCTATCTCAGATGGGGCATGGAAGTAAATACCTACTTCACATAAGTTAATGGTTTTATAAAGCTATCTTATAGTCCTATAGAGACATGAATTAGAATATTAAACTAATCAAATATTAAATATAAACCGGTCGATAGAACTAGAAGATTAATTATTAAAATTGTAAACCTACCTATTTTACATTTACAATTCACAGCTGTTTTTTTTTCACTTCTTTTTTTTTTTAATATCTATGCCTGAACCAGATTCTTAACATTTTGTGATTTGAATTTTGCTTTCATAAAAAATGAAATTTAACTTATACTTTTTATAAAACCATCTCAAAAATATATTCTAATTTATACCGTCAGCAATTCAATCTATTTATATTTTTTAACCAAATCGACTCAATATATATCATTCTATCCTAATACATGCAAATTATGTTTTTTTTTTCTGTTCTTCTTTGCTGATATACGATTAAGAAATTCGCTAGTGCTAACATTAATAATTATCATCATAATTTACCGATCGACCAAAAAATATACAAATTCAATGTATAAGTTGATGGGCTAGGGGTCATAGAACGAGTTTTAGCACATTTTTTTTATTCACCTATGTATTTATAGTTTAACAAACTTTAGAATTCCTATTAGAAACTGAAGTTTATAAGGTGATTACTCTTACGGAACATTATAACTTTAAAAAAAAAAACCAAACAAACAAAAAATAATGACGAACATAATTTAATTGGTTATATTTCGAGATCATTAAACTATTCGACATATGTACAGTTAGAGTATAATGTATTTATATTTTAAATTAAATATTTAGTGCACAGCAGAAGTATATTACATTTTGCGATTTGGTCGTAAAGCATCCTTTAAATAAATAACGGAATGACAAATCATTTCGTTTTTATACAATTTGTAACTCAATTATAGATGTATTTAAAAAAATAAAAATATAATATCTAAATTTTTCTTCAATTAAAATGTTCTTCCTGGATGATCATAAATATGCGTTATTCATCAAAAGTTTCTATAGTAACCTAAATGTATTTATTGCTCTTATTTTTAATAAAACATTTAATTATGTCAAATAAATACGCAGAATATAAATACAAAAATAAATGGATATTTCGATATTTCAAACTAAATTAGAGTAAAAATATAGTTTCTATAAATCACTCTCGTAACCGTAAGTAACTATTCCATTAAAATATTGATAAAATTACTTTAATGTATTTCTATAATAATTTTATTACATCTAAATACTGTCGTGAAAGTAAAAAGAAATTGACATGCTTGCAAATAACATGTTTTTAAAATAAATTTATTATAAATTTTATTAGATATAAAATATTGGATTCCATTCCAGCTAGTAAATAATATACCATTTTAATTGAAAAGTGTGTAATAACTTTATAAATATATTTTTTGTCAAATGAATTATTCATATTCAATAAAAAAAATATTAAATTGATTTATTCATTCAATATTAGATACAAATACATATTACGTTAAAAGTTTCAATTTTATCCGATTTTTTTTAGCAGATAAATTATTTTTTAACAAATCAAACGACATCAAAAAGACATTTAAATTTTAATAGATATATTGTTCTGTATTTGATTTTTGGATATGGGAATATCTTGAAACAGGATGAACAGAAGCTATAGATATTATAAGTTATAGATATTTTAGTTGTCAATAGGATTAACTGTAATTGAAGTGCACATTATAATTTAATTACATTTGGTGCGTAATTTGTAATTAATTCATTTTTTTTGCGACAAAATGCAATGTATTTGAATTACAATTTGTTCGATTTATTTTACGATGACTTAATATGTATGAACATTGAACATTAGACATAATTATCGTGCAAGCAATAATGTACCTTACTGTATTTAGCATTAAGATTTATTATTGCTTGCGCGAGAATTGGCTGTCACTTATCGATTAACATTAAGCCAATGATGAATGAATTAAAAGTTTCACCGTTGACAAGCTACGAATAATCAATATAAATATAAACTGTCTGTCACTCATATCCACTTGTGCAACTACCGGTATGATGCCTTAGACATCTGTCATTATAAGTTAGAAAATAGTATCTCCAAAAAAAAAGTGAGTTTTTTTTATTGAGATGTTTCGTGATTTTATTGATGTTTTAAACATAAAAACAAGGAAATCGTTTTCTTTTTTTTTTTATTTCGGTTTTTAGAGTTTCTGAGTTGAGATATTTTGGAGATATACTGTTATTTCTTATAGAAGGCATTATTAGTTTATGTTCGTTTTGAAACTAACACTATTTTAATATTTATACGACACTGTCCAACCAATAATAAGAAAATCATTAAAGAATGTTCCAGACATGGAATTTAAATTTCTTTCATTTGAATAGTCCGTTTTTTATAATAAAATTTGAAATATTATCTATTTTTAAAATTGTAATTAAACTAAATTGAATATAATTATTGTCGCATGTTTTTTTGCGATTTAATTTAAATTACAAATTACATTTTTCCAAGCCGGGTTGTCAAACAATATTCGTTAGCATAAAATTTATCTGTAAGGGCACATATTTATAAATGCACCCACAATTTATATTTCTGGTCATGCTTTATGACAGACAGAACATTTCATAATAATTAGACTAAGACCAAATAATCCACGAAACCGGTTTTTATACAAATATGTTATAAATTAAATTATAACTTCTAAAGAAAAAAAAAATGTTATTAGTTATTATTAGAAAAACAAAAAAATGTTTATTGTTTGGAAGAATTTTTTTTTATCAACCTTTTAATAAATCAATCAATAATTTGCTTGTAATTATTTTATTCTCTTATATTCACGCAATGTACATTATTAAACAAATCAATGTATAAAGAATTATTCTGAGACCATTTCATTTGAATCGTGTCTACGTTGCTTTTGGGAATTTTATAGTTATAATGTTTAGTCGGCTAAAAAAAAATACATCACAAGAATACATTTAATTCGTATGGAAATACTAATGGAAGAATTTTAAAACATGACATCACACATTCATTGTTGTTATTGTTTTTATTTTATTTTCTGTTCAATGTACACCAATAATTCACAAAAAATTATTGAAGGCAGCCTGCAATTTTGCAAATCGTTATAAAGAAAAATGTATTGCTTAAAATGAAAAATAAAAAACAAAATCACAATAGTCTGCATAATTGCCACTGATATAAAATTTGCTATAAAAGAAAATCTTTTGAAAATAGGTATATTTATTTCAAAATAATTAAACCTAAAATTATTTTTTAAAAATATTACCCAAAAATAATTGCCGAAATTATTTTTACACGTTTTTTTTTTTAACGAGTTTTAAAACATGCAATTTGCTGACAAATTTGCATATCATGTCCAACTTCTTTACTTACATTTACGCACGTACATGTAGACAATTCCATACAATGTAAAATATATAATGTGCCTACAACGTTTTGCATGACTTAATTAAAAATATTAGTTTGTTGTTTGGTTTCGTAATTATTTATTTTTACTAAAATAATCATAAAGTAAAAATATATTATAATTGCTTTTCAATATTTTTAAGTAGGTGGATTAATTTTTCCATTCTACATCACTTTTATTTTATTTTACTGGAACCAGTTAAACCTACTAAAATTATACTTTATTAAATTCTGTGTAGTCTTTTTCATAATTTCAAAATTTAAGTAAATCTCATAAAATTTTATCGATATATAGAGTCTAATGTGATAAAACTTATTTAATATTGTGCATTTACTTAATTAGTAAAATAGTATAGCGAGTTTCGCCGGAACAATTAACCAAATTTTTACATTAAATACAACCTTTAGCGCTTAAATTGAAATCTATTATTGTTTTTCATATATAAAAAAAAATCGAGAGCTTATCACAATTTCTTACTCCTTTCTGTATAATTAACTTTTATTTTTTTAACATGAAATAAGTGTATAGTAAGTTAAATAATTAGGATTATACATTGTAATAAGCACTAAAATTACACACTCAAAAAACGCGAAAAAGCAAATTTCATCTGGTTTTAATCATTTTTGCAGTTATTTCCTTTCTTGCCACATTCGCACATCCGTCTATAATATTACCAGAGAATATACGTAACAAGAAGCGCAAAAGGTGATTTTTCTTTGCCAATTCCAATATCGTATATCTCATTCACACTCATCGCATGCCTCCATTTCCATCTCTACAAATAGAAGTATTTTAGAGGTATTCATACGACAAAAGTTTTGTATGAAAATGTCACATTTTGCGCTTCTTCTTATACATATTCTCTGATATTACTCTACGCTACAGCAAATTTAGAAATTTAGAGCTGACGTTCAAGTATCTTATAACCGTGTTACACATACTAGTACTATGACTCTTCGTAATTTGTAACTGAGTTGGCAGTATTAAACATGTTAGAACATATTACCATCATTATTTTTAAGGTAGTGGCTGCCTCTCCCAAAAATTTTAAAGTTATAATAGTAGTTATGTACTATCATGTGATATCACATATGTGTGATACGGCTGTTAGAGGAATACTTGAAAATTGAATTGAATTACATTAAAAAAAGGGGTTTTTTTCTGATTACAATATTTCCTTACTTTTGCTCAAGCATCATAAAACAAAACATGAAATTTATGTTCAAAATGAAGGAAGAAAATTTAGTAAATCAGTAAATATTATTATTATTATTATTTATGTTAACCATTATTATTAGCATTTAATAATAATCTTCTTAATAATTAAAAAAGGGGTTTTTTGATGATTATATTATTTCCTTATTTTTGCTCAAGTATCATAGAACGAAAAATGAAATTTATGTTCAAAATGAAGAAAAAAAAATAGTAAATCAATAACACATAGTACATATATCTATTATTTATGTTAACCATTATTATTAACATTTAATATCTGAATCTTCTTAATAATTAAATTTACTCTCCTGATATCTAGAGTGTTTTTCTAATCACTTACCTTTTTCCAATTCGTTTTACTATTTATTATGTTATTTCCATCCCATTCACTTTTTATTATTATTGTGCAATGCTTGAACTAGCATCGGTTCTATTAGTCACATTTAAACATACTATTAATGAAAATTCTATTCGAAAATTCGATTGCCCAAAACAAAAATATATAGAAACAAAAATATTTGAAGAAAATCTATTTGCTGTAACTTTGCAATAAAAGGCGTAAACGAGAATCTATAGACCAACCCGCTTCACCGGTTGGTAGATACCATCCAATGAAATTAGATATTATTATTTTTTAAATGATTTTTCATATTATATTCAAATATACCAAAAATTGATGAAAATTTAAAATACATAATAACATTTAGTACGATCGATCTTGCTGCCCTATATATATTTCTTTTTTTTATTTTATTATCAATATCAAATACTACCTGCAGTACGAATGCATAATCACAAAAAAAAAATAACTATCAGATTTATCTACATATTTTTTTTCCATCATATTAAACAAATAAGATTCTATGATATGAAAGCAAACAGAACTAAATATTGAAAATAATTATGTCAAATTCAAGGTTATAAACAACGCACACTTTCTTAACCAGTTATCATCGAAAATAAATAAAGAAATCGAAAGTACCTGATGTAGTACTTCATCATATTGATACTAAGAATATGATAACTTTAAGGTATATTATATACGCAAACGCATGTTTTATAAGAGAAAAATGAAAATAATAATGCACACTTTATGTAATCAGATTAAATGCGCACTGTCCAATTATTTGATGTACCCAATTTTTTTCTATAGATTTTTATTGATAAAAAGAAACTCTTCATAATTTATTTGAGTTAATTATTTACTAGTATAGCTATGAGCCGATAGATATTATATTTAAAGAAGCTACAAGAAAAAAAAAGACACCAAAAAAAAAGCCCTTTTAAAAATTGAAAATGTTGTTCGAAATAATTGGGTTACTCAAAATAAATATAAATATCCGGTTCTTCTTTATTGGCATATACTAAAATCAAACAGAATTTCCCTTTTATTTGATTATACACCGACTGCGAGTTGGATTTGTATTTTATTCTTATTATTATTAATAATAATAATAACTATTATAATAATAATAATAAAAAAAAAAAAACTTTTACTTTTCCAACGGATGCGAAATAAACACTGGTATTGTGATGATGATGAACAAAAAAAATAGTGAAATTTTCATGATGAATCTCGAATTGTCATATTTAATATATTTTCGTATCGTTTCTATCGTTTTATATTTTAACAATTCATTATTAGTTTAGATAAAAGCATTGATTAGTTTAGTTAAAACTTATTTCATCTCTTTCACTCTATAGATTATAGAATATAGAGACCGGTATAGTATATATTTATTATTAATGTTATAAACAAATAGTTAATTAATGTTTATCAAAGGAATAAAAATGTTACTTTCATTGAATTGACTTAACGTTCGGCAATATTATAAATATATATATATATATATATTACTTATATATATAAAAATATGATTTTATTTTAATAAAACAATAGTAACATTGAACTTGATCATAAAAAAAATACGAAATAAATTTTTCATAAAGTTATGTAGAACATTGCTACACTCACAAGTATTTTTATTTATATTGATTTTATTTTACAGTTTTTTTTTTTTTTTTATTGATGCATTTAAAGAAAAAAATCAAGGTTATAAATATTTTTTTTTAAGGATGATAGATTTTTCGTATGTGTATAAAGTAAAGGGTTGAAATAATCCATAATGTGAAATAATACTTAAAGAGAATCAATGTGTTTTTTATTTGACATAAAAAAAAAATGAAAAAAAAATATTTATTTTTATCGAAAACATGAACAACCGTATTCTTATCTATTTTATTTATTCAAAGTCCTTGCATTTAATATACATACAAACTTGAAAATTAAAAAAAAAAATCTATACCTATATAGTTATATATTTTGATATTTTTTTTTTATTTTTTAATAAACTGCGAGCGGAGGCATGAAAATTTGTTTTTTTTTTTTTTTATCAGATATAGACAAAATTTTGCAGTCTGAGTTTACTTAACTGAAAGCAGGTATAATAATTCAGGCATAGAAAATTTTATTTATTATTTATTTATAAAAAAAATATTTCAAAATGAAAATTGCAAAGATCGGTTAATAAACAAATATTTGGTATTTATTTAGTAGGTAAGGGTAAGGTAGAAAAAAATAAATAAATAAAACGCAGTTTTTTTTTTTTTTCATTTTAACTTCTTATTTTGAACAGCGATATACGAGTACATAAACATAATCTAGCTAAAAGGAAGTTTTAGATTATAATGGACGTGAAGATTATGTAATTTACATTAATTTAACTTGAATAATATTAAATTAGAAATCATTTATGATTTACTGACCTTATTTTAAAATGTAAGTAACTTGGTCATCATAAATTATTCTGTTAGTAACTAACATCGTTTCTGTTGGTGTTCTCTGTATATTTTACCTACAATATATGCATTTGGTCACATATTCCATTGCTCATTGAATATATTGTATGTAAAAAATACATAAAATAAATGAAAAAAATAAAAAAAAAACTCACCTCTCTATATAAAGCATAGAAATTTGTTTTGTAATATCAATATTTAGATCAATGTAATTAGTAAAGTACATGAGAATCACGTAAGCACTTATGGAATGTATATTATAATAAAATATATTGCAACAAAACAAAATGATTTCCAACAGTAAATACGATGGTAGAATATCCATTTCCATTACATTAGCAAAAAAATAAAATTTATTAAATTTAAAATATTTATTATTCACTTTATCATCAATAAATTCAAAAAAAAAAAAAATAATAAAATAAAACCGTTTCTAATCCCAAAAAATATAATTTAAGATCTTCCTTTTGACCTTCAATAAATTTGATATCGAGGAAGCTGTATATTCAAATATGTAGCACAATCTTGAATTTACTGCATTAAATTTGCACTCAAAATTTCTAAAAAATCTATGTAATAAAATAAATTAAATTATTAGACTGATCAATGATCATAAAACAAATATACTCCGTGATCATTGATTATATTCAGTCAAATATATGGAATACACATTATAGATCTAGACATATTATATTCGTATGTCGCATAGTAGCAGTTGGAATAACATTAAAGCGAATAAAAAAAAAGAAAAAAAGAAAAAGAAATAAATATGATATACCAACCTCGATTAAGAGACCACCTTGAAATTTACAATATCACCTAATTTTTAAATCAAAAGCATAAATCTTTTTTTTTTGTTTCTATATAGGAACAGCATTCAACATTGTAAGATAGCTAAGTGGAGGAGAAGCAAAATGAAAATTTGAATACGGAAAAAAAAAACTCTGAAATTGTATGTATTCATTATAAATCAATCAGTTTTTATAATTTCGTTGCGACGCGGTATTGAGCCTAGTTCATTGTGTGTGCGTAGTCATAATATATCAAGTAAGAAGAATACAAATCAACTGATAAAAATATAGGCACCAACTCTTATATAACATTTATAATAAATGTGGAACTAAACTTAATCCAGTTTTATTTAATACAAAAAAACAAAATTAAATAAATAATAATAAAAAAAAAAAAAAAAAACTGAAGAATAACATTTGCGGTCTTTACTAAAGATAATATATAATATGAGTATGGCCTTACCTGTCATCAACGCATAATATGTTGCGTTTACGTGTGATACACTTGATTCTTAGTTATACTTTATTATATTTACATATATAGCTCTCTCTCTCAAGTTAATGTAACACTTACGTGATACAAGAAATAATTTAACGAAGACATCAAAATAAAACCGCATTCAAATCCATAATCGTATATTTTTGCTGACTAGACACGCATAAATAATAATTTTGTAGAGTATAGACTGTCTGGCTGCATCACTGCACAAGGCAATTACACAAATATATGCGAACAAAAAAAAAGAGTAAAAAATGATCCACGTTATTTTTTAATTAACTCCTTAAAATTTCGTTTTTTTTTTTTATTAATGTTTTCTTTTTTTTAATGTGCATATAAAACAAAAATATTATTGCATGCAGAATGAATGCTTAAAATTTAGTACCTACAAATAAAATAGGCAGAATAATAATTATGTGTGAAGCATACATTTCCGAGTTTCACCTCACTTTTCATAAACTATGGTATATTTACTTGAGTATCTTGTTTCCAATTGACTACATTGCATATGGTGTTTTTAATAGAGAGCTTGTAATTAATTGTGTAAATACTATCTTTCCTACTTAGTTCCGATCATAGTTTTTTTTTCTACCAAAATGTTAATAATTTGCAGAAACATCTCAACTTCTTCTACGTGACCTATGATGTCAAATTTAACCTAGACTTTAATTATAAAACCACACAGCAATATTGTTTCGCTTCGTTAAGCCGATGATGGTTAATAATCACATGTTACAATTCATTATATGTACATTTAAAAGAATCAAAGACTAATAGACACAATAAATTTTTTTTGTATTGCAATAGATTATGTTTAACTTTACTCACTTGGCAACAATCATTATTACAGCCATATTTTAAGAGAACATATTGGCTTTACAGTTTCTCTAAAGTTAACAAAATGTTCATTCATATTATAAAAATTTCTTACATTTACGCGCTAAACTACTATTTTTTATGGACGCTGCTCTCATATTACATACATATTGTTGCAAAAAAACTATCAACGAAAATCAATAAAATATACTTTCGATAATTGATAAATATATTTCAATAGAAATCATACAGAAATTTTTGTTGAAAGAATTTAATTTATATTTGAAAAAATAGAAAAAAGAGTAAAAAAAAATGAAACAAAATATTTATCAATAAATTAACTTAGACATAAGTCTTTGGTATCTTCAGTACCTCATAGTAATGTTTATTTATATTCCATATCTTAAATACAATATAAATACGCACTCGAATATAATACTTGATTGATCACTTTTTTAGCTCAAACAATATTTTTATTTACATTTATTCTTTTTATTTTTTATTTTATTTTATTTTTTATTATAACTATTTGTTTCCCTCTTTTTTCGAAATAAATATAAACGAAGTAAAACAACAAAAATTATTATACCTACTTACCTACTACCACACTGAACTTGAGCAATATGTAACATATTACAAAGAATAAGAACAAAATTAAATATAATTTCTGCATCAGATTCCAGAATATGACTTGTTCTGTGTTTATTTTCTACATCTAGTCTATAGTTATATATATAGGTATTATTTCATTACTTATTTATTACTTAAATAGCTACTTGTTTGCATGTATGCCTAACCAATGGTACGCATGTATATATTGCGTACGTGTGTACCTACTATCTTACCTATTTTTTTTCTCTTCTTTTTTTTTGCTGTACTGAATAATTTAAATCACGACTACTTACGCGATAATATTCATTAAGACCCTTTATTATATATTAATGTTACCAGTACGTTGTTTTCTTGGCTTCTTGTTTTGTTTTGCGCTTCCAAACCTATCAATCAAGCCCTTTTTTCTACGATTTGCTAACATTGTTGTGAGATTTTCTGCTTTGTTTTGTTGTTGTAAGGTATATTAGATAGATATTTTTATAAAGGTATTAATAAAAACAATTTTTCTTAATTTATTTAAGGTCATCAAAATTCTAGCGTGTAATTATTATTATATTTTTTTCTTGTTGTTTTTTATTTTTATATATTTTTTTTTTTTATTTTTTTACAATAAAAAATATTCCAAATCAAATATATTAATAATGTATGTTGTTAATGTTCAAGATGTACATTCTTTTAAATATAAAAAATAAATATTTTCAAACTATATCCTACTTTTTTATGTTTCTTTTTTATACTTTATGTATATTTAATATTAACAGTATTAACACGCAATTGCATTATCAATTTTAAATGCATTTCTAGAATATCAAGTTAAAATATTTATAAGCTTAAAGATGGTATAGATGAAAATTGATTGTGTAAGTATTTTCGGTGCAGACTTTTTCCGTCAAATATTAGTAAAAGTATTTAACATTTGAAATGAAATGAAATGAAAAACATGGTCAGCTTGAGTATTTTTAAAAATATATCACATAAACAAACCTACACTCACCGAAGCTAAAATGTATCTTCATTTCTTAGCTATAGCTACTTTTAATAAGATTGAAAATTGTCTACTAGATGGTTTTAATAATAGTTTAACATCTATTTGTATCATTACAAAAATAAATTACCATATCCTATACCAACACGAAATTTAATATTGGATGTTCCCAATAAATCCTGGGATTCAAATAGAAATTACGTGTTTAATTAAAAATAATTGTTTACAAATTCCGTAAACTAAATTAATATATTTTGCTTTACGCAATTTAATTTTGTTATGTTTAAATAATATACCTAAACATAAAATTATTCAAAACTAATGCAATATAATACCCTTGAGCTTGAACGACCTAATTATCGGGAGACAGTGCAATGTAATGTAATATGATAATAAATTTTGTTTGTAATATTTTACTTTGTTTTGAAATGTTTTTATTTGACTAATAATTTTTGTTTTTAAATTAAATATCGAATTCATTCAAAATTGTCATGTGATTTAAATATTATTCATTCATTCAAAAAAAAAATATTAATAATAATAATAATAATATGTATCACTTCAAAAGTGTGCTAATAATTGATCCATTTATAACATTTACAAAAAAAAATATATATATATATATATATAACGAGATTAAATGAAATGATATACTCGTTAGCAGGGTTGTTTTGAATAAATCAAAAAAATCAAAAATCAAAAAAATCATTTGTGATTTTTTTATAACAGGTTTTTTTTGATTTAATCAAATATTTGATTTTTTTGATTTTTCTTCACATTTTTGAATTAAACTGATTCATACTGACTATATTGTTCTTGTATGTTTAACAAACATACTCAACACAGCGTTCTTATGGCATTGTGAGCTAAGATAAAGACCA
>JAABKK020049165.1:0-11966 GCA_011634745.2 Catotricha subobsoleta | reverse complement strand
ATATACTTTTAGCATCTCGGATGGCCTCACATCCGAAAATATTTTTTCGAAATTTCGGATATCCGACTGATCTCTGTACGGGACCCGTAATGGAGCTTATACACTATAGTGATAGTCTCTGTATAAACCATAGTTGAGTCACGGTGCGTGCAAATGTTGAATAAAGGTAAGCAACCAGAGATTATAATAGCACCTTATTTCATAGTAAAATAATAGTAAACCGATAAATTGAGAAATAAAATGATTAAATAAATAATATTATTCCATAATTTATGGTTTTCCTATCATTTTTCGATGAAATAAGATGAATTTTCTTGGCGGACTACCGTTATAAAATACACTGTGACTCATCGATGTTTTATATAGAGACTATATTATACACTAAGTTACACTACGGGATATGCCACTATCCCGTACAGTTTCCATATATCTCTTAGGGGCGCACTCGTACCCAATAAAGAACTACAATTGAAAAGAATTTTATCAATATTTGTTTGTACATTTATATTACTTTTTTTCTTGTATTAAGATTTCTTTTGAAAATTGTATTTTCTATACAGCCGCAAATTCGTCACAACAATTATTATTAATATTATTTTTATTAATATTTTTTTTTTTTTTTTTATTAAATATTTCATAATTTTAAAATTAGTTTTCCTTAATTCGTTATATTTTATATGTTATTTCTCATTTTTATTATTAAGTTATTGCACAGTGAATTTTATCTTAATGCAAGTTATATTTGTTTTTGTTAATCCAGGTGATCGTGATATTGCGTCGCCAGTTGAGTTTTACGTATTTAGATTTAGTATCAGATTACATAAATAGGATCGCTTCATTTCTTTTTGAACACTTATGAATCTAATCAATGTTATAACCACATTGATGAATTGATTGCGTTCAATTTTCTTTGCATAGGGCTTAAAAGAAATTGTAAGGACTTTTGACTTTCTTTTTATATGAATTTAGTAAAAAGTGAATTCAGTGGTTCTTTTTAAATGATTATTTTCGCAATTTTAATAATAATACAACCATTAGTTTGATTATGTAAGCTACTTATTTTAATAGAATTTTGCGTGTGATATATAAAGCCTTATGAGCCTCTACACCTGCAATCAAAAGCAATTAATAAAAAAAAAACGCACGAGATATCAACCAATTCTTTTAAGTATATATACAAAAATAATTTCCATTACTTTCTCTTG
Source organism: Catotricha subobsoleta (assembly GCA_011634745.2). NCBI lineage: Eukaryota > Metazoa > Arthropoda > Insecta > Diptera > Cecidomyiidae > Catotricha > Catotricha subobsoleta. The sequence continues at coordinate 10,761 of JAABKK020049165.1, read as the reverse complement.
TAGTTACCATCATCATTTGGGTGGAGCGAGTTTTTTTTTTTTTTTCAAAAAAAGTCTAGTAGCATTATTTTCTGATTAAAATGTGTATAGAAAACTTTGAAAATAAATTTGATCTTCGATGTGCTATTACACCAGCTCTGAAGTGAAAATGGCAATATTTGAAACTATGAAATTTTGTATCGCTACAAATCATTGTATTTCTGTACTGTCAAACAGATAAGAGTAATAGCGGTATCACACTGGACGAGGTAAATCGTTTTCTGGCAAATTTTACTAGTAAAAAGATTCATAAAGCTATATATGAATGTATTTCCTTCTAATTTTTTTGCTGCTAAAATTTACTAGTCTAGTGCAGTTACATACTGGTAACCAAAAAATAAAAAATAAACGGTCTATTTTCGATAGACAAAAAATGTGTGAGAGAAAAAAAGGTCTCTCGATTCCAACCAGCCCGAAGTTAATAACTACGAAATTCGTAGTGAACTATAAATGGTGAATATTATTATTTCATTGAGCAACTCTATCAATTACTATATACTTCATAAATTGACATTTTCCCATCTGCGAAGGCCTAGAGCATATCGATGGTCCACTTTATTTTCAAAATCCTGTATACAACTCATCTTTAAATGAAAAGCGCTCCACCCTAACACATCACAGTTATATCGAATGTGCATTCTAAATCTTTTGGTTATTAGCTTCGAACTGTTTAATTATAAAATGAATTACATTATACCAATTGTTTAGTTTAGTTCTAATGATTATAAATATTTCAAAATCAGATAAACTTAATTGTAATGACTCAATATTGTATGTGTGTAATCATTTATCTTTATGTCTCATGATTAATAATGATTTTCTTCTTCTTCTTTCCTTTTTAAATAACTAAGTACGAGTTGTAGCCAAGATTTCTTTTTATTGAACAAAATTTTGCTATTAGAGAAAGCGTTTTAACAAAAAGCAAATTAAAAAAAAAAAACTAATTGCATGCTGAGCTGATACTATTCAATTTTAATTAAAAGTTTGTATATTTAAATATCGATGCATTTTATTTAATAATAAATAAAAATTAGCTAAGTCACAAACATTGTGCTCTAAAATTAAATATGTATTATTAAATTTGAATGAGAATCGTTTTATACAAAAATCTATGGATCTCTAAATGAATTTACAAAGAAAAAAAATAAAATAAAAAAAATTATAGATTGAATAATGTAGTTAATAATTTTTTTTAAAGTAGTATATGAGCAGCTTTATGAAAGAAGCGTAAAATGGTCTATTAATATTTTTTTTGTGTGTATTACGAGCAGTATTGGATACAGATCGCGATCTGATCTATGAATGATCAAAAAATAGATAAGATCGCATGATCTACTAGAGCAGATCGTTTTGATAATATTTGAATTGATTGTATTTTGTTTAGATCATTTTCTCAAATTCAAATGAAGATCAGATCGAAGCAAGTGTCAATAATTATTGTTCAATAAAATTAATTAAAAATATTTTTAAAATATTAATTGAATAATAATTTAGAATATTAATATTTTTAGAGTCCACCATTACTTATGTATTATCAATATTTTTTTTTTTTATTTATATTATTTTAAAATGATCTGATCTATATGATCTAAAAATTATCGGCAGATTGTGATCTAGATCAAGTTTTTCTTTTTAAGGTGATATGATCTAAGATAAGATAATCTTTATTGCTCACACATTTTTCTCAGATGTGTAGATCATCGAAAAGGTGATTTGTACCCAACACTGCATGCAAGCAATATATAAATGAGAATGAATTGTTTTCCTAGTGCGCCTTTCGTTCAAATGGTAGAAAATATACTTAAATGATTCTACTGTTTTCATTATTAAATATTTGTACTCTTACATCATTTAAATTGAATATTTTCGAGCGTATTCCTTATTATTTAACCGAATTGATACAACAATCTAGCTACATCTCTTTTAAAATTAAGATTATTTATCGCAATGTTCAGTTAGAATTTGCTTTTCTTAATTGAATTACCCCAAGAATTACATTGATTTACTTTCGTATAATATATTTTGGTGCAGGTACACATAAAATGAAAATTCTGAATTAAATTCTTTAAAAATATATTGCTCTCTGAGATGATAAATATTATAAACGTATTGTAATTAACTTTTTCATAAATCCTCATATAAATAAAAAAAAAATGCATTCAAACGTATTTAAAAAACAAGGCCACAAACCACAATGAAAGCGGATCATTTATTTTTGGCGCATCAGTCACTTTTTTTTTACCGTTTATCATTATTGGTGTTATTGGTGTTCGGTTTCGGTGTTTTAAATACGTTTCAATGTATTATTTTTTTTTTATTTAGATAAGTAATTGTGAAAAAATTACTATATCATCCCTGATTTTATTAATATTAAAATTTTGACACAGACAACTATAGATCTAGTGTATCGGGAGGTGTTGGTCGACATGGTAATATTCCTAATGGATCATCACCAAAAAATACACGTTCTTCAACATCACCACCATATGATGGATCGAAATTAACATCATGAAAATCTAAATCTAATTCAAGTAGATCCCAAGAACCGCAATAATTATCTTGAGCTTTGGCCGATAATAACGATTTATTATTAATTAAATCACTAATTGGTGAAACAACGACACTTGGCGTAGAAGGTGCTTTCAGAAAGTCGTTTGAAAATGTTTCCGAGAATCGATTTGAGGAAGACGGTGAAATATTTGGCGTTGGAGTATCGGGTGTATGCAATGATCCACTTGTAAGTAAATCATCATTTTCTTCGGTCTCGTCAATAAACGATCTACCCACCGAGCTAAGACTAAATTCAACTAGAGGTCGATTATGATGGTGATAATAATCTCTAACACTACGACCGCTTCCAATTGAATTAATAGTTTTATCATCGTTTGAAATTCTATAGCTATTACTGTTTAGTGTTGATGTTGTACTATTTGTAGGCAATTCAAAAATTGTTTTTAACGATGATGATTTACTATTGTTATTATCACCACCGCCATAAGCAATATTATCATTTATTCCGTACATTATTGATATGGCAGATGTATTATTTGGTTGTGGTATGGAAGTAGAGGAGTTAGAATAATGATTAGAAGCTGTAGTAGAATTGGAAAATGATGCTAGACGATTAGGACGCACCTGTTGAGATTTTGTATTTATGCTGTCGGCTGATGATAATTTTATTGATGCCATTGATGTTGTAGCAGCCACAATATCACATAACGGTACAAATGTTTGTAATATATCAGGTGATTCAAGAGGACTACTTAATGCTGATCCAAGTGTTGCATTCACCAGAAAGCTAAAAATAAATTTTTAATTTTTAATTTTTTTTTTTTTTAGATTTTTCAGAAGTAAATTTAAATTTTAGTTACACTTGTCTTTGTAATAGATTTTGCCATACAGCCTTCAATTCGGGTGATGGTGTTCGTAGGATAATAATTCGTTTTCGAGAGTTTTTGCGAGGTGTTCTTGTTAAGTCTGGTGCACAATGGGCTGTTGGACTTTCGGCTAATCTTCCATTTGGATCAACAGTTATTCGAAATTCAGTCGCTACACATAATGAAATATTAAGAAATTATAGTTTTTCATTTAACAATAAAAACATTAAAAGATAACTGTTGATACCTTTCTTTCTTATATTAAAACAGGAATCGGTTATGTTTGCTAATGGTAATGGTTCTTCAGTTATAAACAGTACTCGATCACGGCTGACCTTTGCAAATAATAATATATCACTAAATAGTAATGTCCAATATGGTTTTATTGAGCGTCCTTCTACTCTCGATATATCTCCACCTGTTGCAATAAAGGATAACGATTAATAATTTATTATAATTGTTTATATTATTTCAATTTGAAATAATTGTATTCGCACCGAATATCCATTGTCGCCCAGGTACAGCAAGTACAAATGGTTTACATTTTGTAAAAACAAGTCGTGACTCTAAATCTTGCAGCGTAAGTAATGGTCGCCCTTCACCTAACGGTTCCATTAATCCTTCGCCAACTGTGATTTCTCGATATGATGATTGTAGTGCAGTTATAACAGCGGTAAAATTTCTATACTCTTCTGTATCAGGACGACAATGCGATGTTAACATTAATATTAATTTTAGAACTTCTCGAAAATGTTGCAATGGACGATGTATGAATGTTGTTAAGTCTGGACGTTTTCTCGGCACTTGGGGAACAGTGATAAATGTAACGAAGTCAGAATTTGAATGACGAGATTTATTAACCTGCGAACCGAATATCAGATTAATGAAAAAAAGATAATATTTGAATATTGAAGATATTATACGAAAAAAAAAAAAAACATTTACAAGAACACAATCAGCTCGCTTGATACCATTGCAATATTTTTTGTATGCAGCACAGAAAGCTGTTGATTTTGATAAGTATACACGCGAAGCAAAATGAATTTGTGGTTCTTGATCATCTTGTAATAGTTGTTCTAAAATGTCTTCTGATAAACGTAATATTTCTTCGATATTTTGAAAGAGTGTTCGATGATCGGTTTGCGATATTAAATCTTTACGTTCTTGTAGGGCAGCGGTAAATCGCTGAATGCCATATTGAAGAGCTGTTACAAAATGTTGCTCACGATTAATAAGCTGATACAAATATTTTCTAGGCGCATCATCTGCAGGTATTGGTATTATTGACTGAAAATGAAATTGCTTTTTTTATTAGTTTAAATTAATATCAACATTAAACTAAATAAGGCTTTTATTTTAGCCAGGGCAGATAAATAAACAATGAAAGCAAAACAAAATCAGATACTATTGTGTGTAAAAAAAATCAGCTGATCATCCAGATGATATAGAAAACGATTTTTTTTTTTTTACTTTAAAATATTAATTTTTATTTAAAATTTGGGAACTTCATTTTATGGAGAAAAAATAATTGAAAATTAAAAACATCCTACTATAAATCAATTGTTTATTTGTTTTAAATTGGGAATGAAAGGCGAATATTTTGAAATCAATTAGAAATATTATGTAGAAAATAGTCATCAGCATCACATTTCTTCAGGTCTGGAACACCAGTCAACTCACTTATTTCTGACGGTGATCTGACACCACATGACATTGCCTGGATCGAAAACCATTTTATTCGAATAAGAATAGGTGGGGTTCGGGTTAGTCGTCGTTTTTTATACTGATTCAGAAATGGTTTTTGTTGACCAAATTCCCCCATATCTTCCGCCTCGTTCAGGGGGGTTTAATGAGAAAAATCAAGCTTTTGCCAATACATTTTTATGGGTAACTCCTAGAGGGATTAAGATGTTAAGAAGAATGTTTTGGCCTTAAATGTTGACGGTGGATGGTTTATACAATTTTTTTACATTTCTTGTCACCTTATTTACTTATTTTCGCAGTGAGGGCCATTAATTAAATGAAGCTTTTTTGAGTTGAAAATTCCAATGAGCAAACATGCAATATATTTCGGGAATTAGCTAGTACTTTGAATAAAGGAAAAGTTTTTCTTATATTCTAAATTGTTTTGTCGGTGCTTATAGTCTTCTTATAGATATAACGACAAAAATGAGTAGATTATATCAATTTTGAGGAAATAATTTGATAAATATTTATTATATTATTTTTGTAAAATAATTGAATGGTTCGCAACCTTCTTTTAAATTTAATTGGAGCTAATTGGGATAGAAATTTTGGTGAAAATATATATTAGAAGTACATAAACACATTGTGTTTGGATAACTTTCGACAAGTTAAAAGTCACCATTTTGTGTATAACACTAGATCTACATTAGACCATTAAATGAGGTCCCTTAAATTTGTATATGGGAATAATATCTACACAGATACTCAAATGGGAAAAATACTTATGAGCGACCCTAACTTTTTTTGACTTATATCCCTAAAAACTTTTAGTATACATTGTTTTTTTTCAATTATTTTCAAACTAAAAGTGGTATAAAAATCGGTTGAAATTGACATCAGACTATACATCAGACACTCTAAAGACATATAGATTGTAAATTTTCATATGGGATGTCGCAAAATGTTTTTAATGTTTTATACAAGAATGGTCTTTCCTCACAGAGACTAGACCATTCTGTTCTTAACGTTTTTGTTCTGCTGGGTAAGTGAGGATGTACTTTTGCTATAAACATCCATTAACATTTTTAGTACCTAATACTTATTGAACTGAAATTTCATGCATTTATTGTCAAATGATCCTTAATAAAATTATTATGCAGGGTGCAGCTAACATTGGCCAATTACATTTTTTTTTTATCTATAAAATATAATAAAGGATATTTATAGTAAAATGATAACTTTCTCAAATGTTGACCAAATGCGGCCACTTCCTGGAACCGTTCGAATGTAAATTGTCTAACAGCTTTGATAATAATATTTCATAATACTTTCCTTCAATGAGTTATAATGAACATTACGATAAATTATCAAAACACTCTGAAGGATAGATTCAATGAAAATCTATTGTATGAATGTAATTCACTTAAATATTCACTAAATAGCTCTCTAGAAAAATCAGAACTAGGGAATAAGATAAAATTTGCAGGGAGTTCACTAACAGAGAAGTCTTAGTATTAAAAAATAATCAAGGAAACTAATATAAGAAAATTGTAAATGTACAATTTCATAAATTTAAAAAAAAAAAAAAATGGGTCATGCTAGCTGTCTTATTGTTTCGTGTATAAAAATAAATTGAATCGGGTGTTCAATAAAATTTTTGGTTGCTTATTAAAACTCATCGCTAAAATAATATTTCTATTGCATATGAAATTAATATAAATAAATAAAATAAAACGCATAAAAATCATAAAATTAAATGGTGATTGTATTTACAAGAAAAAAGAAAAACATAAAAATTAATACAAAGTAAAAGTGAAAATTATCAACAGAAGAACTTAAATTATTTATTTTTTTAAATCGAAAATTAAATAAATAAATGATATTTATTTAACAAAATTATAATATTTAATAATAATTTAATAAATTAATTAATTAATAAGTAAAAAAAAAAAATCAGTAATAATTACAATTCAATGGAAATAAAAATACAAATCAACAATATGATCTTATTCAAAAGAAAAAAGAAAAAAATAATAATTAAAATTGTTATAAATTAACTAAAAATAAATTATTAATGCATTAATCGTTGGCTGACACTTTAAAAATTTAAAAAAAAAAATGAGAATAAAAATTTAATTTAATTATACACTAATTTCTATAAATAATATTAATTATATATTAAATTTAATGTTTATGTTCAAATATTTTGTAATAACTAAATTAATTACAGCCAATAATTTTGTGGCTGGCCAACAATTGTATGCTTTCTCGAAATCAATTTAATTAAATTTTAAATTAAAAAGAATATAAAGTAGGAAAAATCTTAAAAAAAAAAAAAAATCGTTGGGTTTATTTACAATCAAAATGTTTAGAAAATTGGGAAAAACAAACATTTTCAAATTATTAAAATAATATCAATTTAAAATCAAAAATAACAATAAAATGGAATGAGAAAAATTATTTTAAATTATAATTAACATATAAATTATTTAATTGTAAATTTTAATATTATTCAGTTAGACTCATTTCATTTTTCTAATAATTATAATTTGGTATAAAATTAGCAGTACGAAAATATTCTAAATAGAAAAATAGTCTAAATAAATAATATAATACAAGAATTCTATTTACTAAAAGCGTATTCCTTTTGGTTTTCATTTTAATTATACATTAAATTATTTACAAATGGGCAAATAAATTCTCTAAATAAAATTGTATACAGGACCAAATAATAATTAAATAAAACAAAAAAACAAAACAGTAATTAATTTTTCAAACCCTGTTTTATAATTTATTTATTGAGAGCAGAGATGGGGGCATACTTTAAAATCATGTACTTTAATTTCATAATTTGAGGCTTATAAAGTGACTTTTGTAAAATTACTTTTAAAAGTATCAGGTAAATGCTATTGTTAGTAGTTTTTTCGGTGGATTTATCACAAGTACTTGAAAATCTATAGGTAAATGGTTATTATCAAGTATTCCGAAAATATTATTAAAATAGCAATATTCGGTGCTTAACAAAGTACTATTACAACATGTACCTGTAACCTGTAAGTACCAAAATATGCAATTAAATTACAATATTTCGAAATCAATTAGGTACTTTACGTACGCCCATCTCATGAATGACAGAATGTTAATGAAAAAAGTCTTGGTCTCTAGAACTATACAATAACACCTTTTCCTACCTCTTTACTAAATGTGACTTGTGGCAAATGAAGTCTTCGTTTTGTTGCTTCCAATGAAAATGAAACATTTGAACATGCGGTCGATGATCGTGGTGCTAATATAGTTGATGATTGTTTTGGTGTTGTTAATTCAATTAATTCAGACGGTTGTTCTTCAATATGATTGGTGCTAACTGTTAAACTAGGTACACGTGACTTTAGACCATTTGATGTTGGTCGCGAAGAACTACTTCGACGAAAGATTTCCAATACTAATGTATTACCTTGTGATCGTATCAAATTTAGTATATCCATTTCGGGCATTGTTACAACATTATGCTTATCAACAAATATAACATAATCACCCGGATATATACCACATTTGTCAGCCGATAAACCTGGTTCGATTTTTTCAATGCGTGGCGGATGCGTCCAAACAATTGAAAAACCAAAACCTTTATCAACAGTTCGAGATAGTTTTTTTGTTATTGTAAATGGTGTTCGGCCATTAGATGATGTTGATGTGACCGGTGGAACTGTTGTTGTTACTATGGCTGATTTATGTGTTGATTTACGTCTTGGATCAATAGCCGGTGTTTGTGATGATGATGGTGCTGATGGTGCTTCAATTACTGGATCTAATTCGAGGAAGCGTAGAAAAAGATTTTCATCAGCATCACGTTGATGAATTGCTTTTTTACTAAGCGGAATTGTTGAATAAGAACTACATTGATCAGCACCTATTCCAATGCCAGTTCCATCATCATTACTGATAGCATCTTCAACGCTTGATTGAGAATTTTCACACATGGCTACAGCTGGTGTGGGTACAGTTAAACAAGATTGCGGTTGTAATTTAAACGATCCATTAATTTCTTTATTGATTACATCTTTTACAGGAAAGGACATGCATCCCAAGAATTCACTTCGTCTGTAATAAAATAGAAGTAAAATCAATTAGCTTTTTGTTTATTAATAATAATCAATTTGTAATGTGTTTATTAAGGTTTTCATATTAATTATTTAAAATGCGAATTAAAGTGCAATGATATTTAAGCCAAAAATATATAGAATTCAATGTTGCTGTTCTTGATGCTTATTATCATTTTGTTCAGAATAATTTATTTTCTATTAAAACGATGTGATTTTTAGACATTAAAAATATATCGCAGGATGTTCATTATGCTAATACGTGTTTTTGTTTGTGCCAAGCCTTATTTTTTTTAATTTTTTTTTTTTTAGATATCAACATGTTTAGATGTTCATGCAATGCAAAAAGGAATAGCATACAAATACAATTTTTAAATGTAAATGTTCAACGTAAAGAATATTATTCTTCCAAAAATTATGAAAAAACATCTTTTGTATAATTATGCTAGATTTAGTTAAAATAAAAATAAATATCATCGTATAAAATTAATTATACTTTGGTTCCGGAGTTAAGTATATTAATTTTAAAGTCAATATTTATCGAAAAGAAAAAAAAAGAAATGAAATGGATTTTAATTGTACTCTGAGTAATAATAATATACAATCAATATTAGTGTTCTTCGTTTATTATCATATAACTACCATAAAATATGGAGGTCATAAAACGCCTCTACTAATATTATTTATAAGTTAAGCACCGAAATAAAAGAAATGATTCCAATAAATAATTTTTATTGATATTCACATTTAACCGGAAGACACATTTCTTTGTGGTTTTTGAAAGAATTTGCAAAACATGCTGATAGAACATAAATAAATACACACACACTTTGTAATAAACCATTTTCTGTTTTTGACGGGTTATAAGAATTCTATGTCGAAAAGGAAATCATAAAAAAAATAAAATTACAATCATAAAACAATATAGGGACTGGCGGACAGGGTTGCGTTCAGACACTAAAGTTATAGTAACAATTATATATATATATTAGGGTGGTTCGTTTCCCAAAAGGTTAAAATTTTCTAGCTCCAAAAGCATTTTCAGATGTGACTGGACCTAAAACGACTATTTTTAATGTTAAGGTCCGAATTTTTTAAATCTTAGCCACCGCGCAATCCACTTGAACTTGTGATTTTGAGTGTTTGTGTTTTTTCATCTTCTAAGTTCTATAACTTTTGAAAGGCTTCATCAAACTTAGAAATGTTTCTTTTTTAATTTGCAGGATTAAATTCTGAAACTTTTTTGTATAGAAGTTAATTCGGTCAGGTTCTTACATCTTGAGATTTACGGGTTCAAAGTCGTAAAAATGTCGAAAATCGATGACTTTTTCAAAAGTTTATCTTTTTACATCTTTTAAGTCTCGTAACTTTTAAATGGGTTTACAAAACTTTAATATTTTTTTTTGTTATTCTCAGGATTAAATTTCGAACCTTTTTTCTATAGAAACTAAGCCGATAAGTCTTCTAAATATTGAGATAAAAATTCGGGAATAAAGTAAAAAAAAAATCAAGTATCGATGATTTTTTCAAAATTTTTGTTTTATTTCATCATAGAACTC
>JAABKK020049144.1:0-11969 GCA_011634745.2 Catotricha subobsoleta | reverse complement strand
ATACATTAGTTTCTGAGAAAAAGGACATTTGACCTTTAACCATTGTCCATGACCTTTGACCTTTCGCCATGACCTTTAAATTTTTTTTAGTTGAGATCACATTCAGTTGCTCTACAACATAGTATAAGTTTTGTCTCCATCCATTCACTAGTTCCCGAGATTATGGGGGGGGACAGACAAAAAAAAAAAAGAAAAAAAAAATCAAATCTAGTATGCACTTTCATGTTTTACATGTAGTGCATAAAAAACAAAAACATTAATCAAAATAGATCCAAACAGTCAAGCAGTATGTGTAGATTTTAAAGAAAACATTGACTTTTCATTTATGTCGATTGCTAGATACTATAGTCGTATGTATTTTATCAAAGATAAAAGATAAAGATTTATTAAAAAAAAAAATTTATGTATTTAACTCACCTCTTTCTTATTACAATTTTACATTCTTCTAATTTCCTTTGTGTTATATAAGGCGCTTCAAAATCCATTAATTTTCTAACCAACGTAATTCCACCATCCTTCTCTTTTCGCATCAAAAATAATGCAAAATAATGTGTATAGTCTATTGATAGATCAACATTTTTAGCTGCCTTTTCCAGTACTTTACTCGTACATTCGGTAGTATAACAATTTACTTGTATACGATAACCATTCATTAAATACACATCTAATGTAATTTCATGTGATTCAGTAAATGATGATTCCTGTTGGGCATTCAATAAAAATATGCGAAGTAATTCAGACTTTGAAAATATCGGATCCTGTCCAACTAATTGAATATAACGTTCCAAATTAATGCGGCGCTGTTCTAATTGATTTTGTGTTAGCGGTAATAATTTTTTGGATGGAAATTGTGGAAGCACTAATGTTGCCAAAGAACGTTTTAGTTGTTCATGTAAACTATGTAATTGTTTATAACGTAAACAACAATGAAAACTACCATTAATGTGGATGTTGTAACCCTGCAATAATAACAAAATGAAAAAAAAAATCAAATATAAATGAATTAGTTTTAATTAAAAAGATCGTCGACCAATAAAAAAAGGTAATTGAACTTTATTTATTCTTTTCTACTTTTCGATATTGACGAATTCATTTTCATTTATAATGAGAATACATAAGAATTTGAATTACGTTTATAAGCGAATGAATCTCAAATCTATTAACCAACAACAACAAAAAAAAAAAGAAGAAAAGATTTATAAATCGTTCATCACTTGTCCTCAAAATTCTTAATAAATCCCAATCAAAACAATTAGACTTTTTTCGTTATTTATTTCTAATAATAAATATTTCATCGTAAGTTGAATTGTTATTTATTTATTTTTTTTATTCATGAATTGTTTTCTAAGAAAAATACATTATATAAAAATCAACTAACAGCCAAATTTAAATAAATTAAGTATTGATGGGAACAAAATTGTTTATTTGTTAGTTACGACGGTTATCCAAATAGGATAAAAACCGATGCAAAAGTTAAATTAGGTACGTATCGAATCGATTTTTACACGAAAATATTTCACATCAATAGAATTATAGATTATTATATCTTAAAAGATAAACAATACTTTCATTTAGATTATAAGGAATTTGTTTAAAATAAAAATATCCAACCAAAAAACACTATACTTAAATTAAATGTATTTTTTTTATTATTATTATTATTTCTTCTTTCAATAAATAAGTGATTATACAATGTAACAATAATAAAATAATAATAATAACAAAACCGCACCAGAGTGCAAAGTTACTGACAATCATTTCAATAATCAACTTGATTTCATCTAAACATATTTTGTTTATCTTTCTATTAAATTAATTTATTTGCTCATAATATAGCAATTTATACAATATTAATTTATTTATGCGATGTTGAGAATTGCTGTATAAATTATATTTCGTATGTTGATCTTCTATTTAAGATTCAACAATACAACTTGACATTTATATGGAACAATTTAGATTTTTCTTTTGTTAAAGCAAACATTAGTCATTTAGATAATAAATTCGTTGATAATTTGATGATGTATAAATTATACGAAGTGCTTACATCCGTTTTAAAATTATATGCGATATTTTATTTATTTATTTCGTTTTCGTTACATATTTTATATTTATTTTGCGTGTTTTGTAATGGGATTTAGTTGATATTGTATTTTTATTATTTTATGGAAACTACAATATTTTGAATTGAATTGAACGAGGTTACGTTGTAATAATTGAAAAAAAAAACAACTGTTGAACTAAATATTTTCAAATTTAAAGCCATAGATGGAACTGGATGATTAATTTGCAATCCTTATCTGAACCCAATTTCACTTCGTTTTATTTTCATTTAAATGTGCTTTTTTCTTGTGGATAATTCATGAGTTTCACGAGTTCCACGAGTTCATTACTTAAATATATTTAATTATTTTTATATTGAATATTTTTCTCAATTTGCCAAAATATGTAATGAAATCAATTATTATTATTTTGCTTTATCTTTCATACTTCTTTGCTGTACAAAAAAAAATATAGAACGCTCGCATGGATATGCGCCTGAATTAATGTATATATATCTCCACACTCTCAACACTATCCCAAAATCAAAGTGAAATCGTTTATTTTAATTCATTCACAAAAATGAATTATTTAATATTCGATAACAAAGAAAATTTTATGCCAGAAAACTTCTATTCAAAATTCAAATTAATCACTCAGTACTTTTAATCATAAATAATTACGGTGTTTCTGTTTGAAAAGAAGTTTTTCATCTATTTTAATTGTAAATATTTTATGTAATATTAAAGTAATATCTAAAAGATAATTTAATTTTCAACATTTAACATTTCAATAAATTGCAAAATATCAAATTATAAAATTTATGTGCATAAATTCTGGTAGCAAAGCGAAATATATCAAATACAGTTAAATCCATAATCAAGACACATATCATAATATGGATGCCAGTGGGTGGATTTTGTTGCATAATATATTATATATTTGTTTATGGGTAGATAATACCAACAAAATTATATCATATTTAAAATATTTTAATAGAAGAAATATATATATATTAATATAAAGTTATTGATAAAATATTGAAAAAATACGAATACACACAATACAATCAACAATAAATACCTACATATATATTGTAAACAAAATATAATTTACGATACATTTTCTTAAGTTTATATAATTATTTTATCAGCTTAAGTGTATTTAATAAATTTTTAAGCCAGAACAATATAAAATATAAACAAACAAGATCTCATTATCTTACAACTAGTTATATAATATAAATATATAATTTAAGTAGATGTATTGAAAATATTTCAACAATATAATGGATTGGCACACAGACACACTAGACAAAATTAACAGTGTTGAAATGTTACAATATTAATATTGAAATACACTACCTACCTACCTCAATTCAATAAATTAGAGAATCCATGTCAAATGGCAATTAACTAAACTCTAAACATTGATTATTTGAGAGTGATATCGGCTGTTGGTTTATGTAAATTAAAAAAAGGAAAAAAAAGAATGGAGTCATTTCTTCGGGCTGGCCTTATATTCTAAATGGCAGACATCTTATTAGCATTTTGTTTGAAAATATTCAGTTACATTTGATTATAGTAGAATAGCCACCAAATATGTCGCTTTGTTTCCTGAATCTGGCAAGAATTGCAAAAAAAAAATTAAATAAACATTACAAAATCTATTATTATGTAAATAAAGCTACGTACTAAAAGTAATGAATAATTTCTGTTTAATTAAGAAACGATAATAATACTCAGGAGGTAGAACAATAAGAAAACTAAATAGACCATGATGAATGATTATAAATAAATTAATTTTATTCCATGTATTTGAAGTGCGTACATTTATTTCTGGGTAGCCAATGCTCAGAACAGAAATGTAGTAAAAGCTTCTACGGAAAAAAAAATTGATCTTTGTTTACTTAACTTTTTAGATATTTTTTTGTTTTTGTTTCAGTGCTTCTGTTTAAGTGTTTACATACAATCAATTTGATTAATGACAAACCAGTACAAAAAATAACAAAAATAACTCATTGAAGTTATTTATCAGTCAAATGTGTAAACAATTCATTTCTAATGGTTGTTAATAAGATATTGTTGTTTTATGGCGTATCTATTTGAATATCTTAATAAAATTGATATTTTAATTTGATTTGACTAATATGTTGCTCATTGATGGTAATTATTACACTTTTCTATAAAACATTTAGTTCACATCAATATATAATTATACCAATCTAATCTAATTTTCCGATCTAATCGAAATATATCTAAATTTTTTTTTTTTTTTAAATATTCTATTAATACAATTTCTTCATTTCTTTAGATATTTTTCTATAATCCGCAGTGAAATATATTCTACAATATAGTGTTGCCTTTGCTGTTAAAACGTATATCTCAATCATCAAAAGATAAAATCGAAAAAGAAAAATTACTATCTTGAAGTATTGATTCTATCAATAAAAAAAAAACGTTCAAAGGTGAATGACATGAACGATTTTATTAATAAATCTTATAAATACAATCATTGAAAACTATGGCAATGGGGATAATAAATAATATATTATTTATATATATGCGATATTGTATCGAAAGATAATGTTCAAAGATAGGAAGGCAATTTAGCTACTGCAAATATACATATTTAGATTTACATTTTATTATTTACGTATTGTAAACATACCTACTTACCTACAAAGCAACAGAATTTTCATCAAACATTATTTATGACTAATGTGGAAAATAACACGAAATATTTATTGTTTCGTGAAATTTTATACGTTTCACTCACCTATACCTAACTATAGTAGATTTAATATTACATTATATTGAAACAGAATCACAAGCTATATTTAATACATAATACACTTTTCCATGAGCATTTAATTAAATTGAATTGTTTTTTTTAGAAAAAGAGAATATTTGATTTAAAATTGAATTTCTATGATGCTCAAAATACATTGGAAATGTATTTTGTATTTTGAAAATACATTCCGAAAATCAAGACACATTTGTGTTTGAAAATACATTTCAAAAAATCTTTTATTTTATTTTCTTTTTGAGATAAATTGCTAAAAATTTTATTCAAAATTGAAAATATAAAGATAATAGTAGTAGTAATTTTTAAGATAGAATTTAGCAATAAATCATTAATTGAGAACCAGCCTTATTTAATATTATGTAACTTAACACTTACGAGAGACTTGAAATTTCTATTACAACTTGAATTTTCAAGTCAAAACAATTTTCAAACTATTCACTCGATATGTGATTTTACATTCACCACTCTTTCATTGTACACAACTTTTTAAGTCAAGAGTGACTAGAAACTTGTGTTAGTTTAACCAATAATTTTTCAAATAAATAATCTTCAAAACGGTGTCGTTGAAGTAAGCGAAAGCTAATGACTGCCAAAGTACCAATCCAAACATTTTTGAAAGTTTGTCTTAAAAATGAGTTCTCTGGAAATTATTCCACCATTTGTAATTATAGCACCAATCCATGGGTGTGTTCTAAACTGTCATTTATGTATTGTATGTTAATCTCATATTCTTCCTAAATTATAATAATTTGCTTCGTTAATAATATGCAAAATAGCTGTCAAATAATAATGGAGCGTTTATACGACAGACACTTCAAGTTGAGGTTATATTTCCTCATAAAAACTTTTGTTTTTTCTTTTTTCTATAAATTCTATTTCTTGATGATATTTCCATGCCTGGACAAAATAATAAAAATTTATTTAATTTTATAGTATTTTGACATCCCACTAACGACTAAAATGAATAGGAAAACGTTATCGAACAAACATTATCGAAGAGTATAGCGAAAAATAACAACGAACAGCTATCCAGATTTTAAGGGTAGTATTTATCTGTGATAAGACAACAAGTTAATCGGCTTTCTAGAGGTTCCTGGAAAAAGTAGACGTTTCTAATAATATTCATTGATTATATTACATTGCATGTATTTGGATAAATTGAAATGTGAAATTTAAAATAACTCGGAAATTAAGTAATTTAATTCGTTTGAAAACTTGTAATTTGGTAAAATCTTCTGTTTTATCACTGATAACAGAATTTTTTTTTTGTTGAAATTCATAGAAATAAGCACAATTAAAAATGAATGAATAGATTTCACTATCGCTTCTGCGGTGGAGTGAATATAAAACGTCCTTTTTGTAAAATGCACACAATGCCCATGTTAGTGTACCATTATTAGTTATACGCGTGCTGTTTCAACAAAAAGGTGTGCTATTTCAAAGATAAAGCCATCATGCACTAATAGATTCGATATATTTTAAATGATTTGAAATTTTCTGTTTTGTATTTAGCTTCTATTTAATGCTTTCACTATTGGCTACTACAAATAATCATAAAAAAAAAATCGTTTCTTTATTTATTTGAGAGAAGAAAAAAAAAATGTTAAAAACACGCTGATGTTCATTTAGGTTTCAATGTAAATTCTTTCTGTTTATTCAAAATATTCGCTTTTTCTACCAAAATTTATTCTGTGCTATCATCATAATTATATAATTTATTTCTTGAATAAAACGTAGAGATAATGCATGATGAATGTTGTTTATAATGATAACAGAAATAAGAAAACAAAATTCTCCAACAACAAAATAAATTGCGGACAATAGCACCAAACCGATTTACTTCGTAACATTATCTATATTAACAAAACAAAAATTATCTACATTTTTACGATGGTATTTGTTATTAGTTTATTACTATGAAAATGGGTAAGTTTTGTATTAAAATTGTAAATGGTTATAGTTCATCGCTTATTAAACACGTCAAACTACATAAATTATGATTTATTAGCTTAAACCAACTATGAACGATGGTCATTGTTATATAGTACATATATTTTTATTTTATTTTTTCAAATAAAATTCGTTGTAAAATATTATTCACATAATTAAAAAAATAATAATAAATTATTAACATGAATGAATAATCTTTAGTGCATTTATCTACAATCTACAGGTAAAAATTTCACTAAGCGTCTAGATGTGTGATGCAGTCAAAATAACTTGGAATTATTACAGCAGATAAGATAAATTTCAGAGGAACAAACTTTCTGTTTCCTACAATTGATTGTTATCTAAGAAATACGTTTGTTTAATTAAAAAAAGAAACTAAAAAAAAAAAAAAAACCTTAATAAATATTTATTTTAGCTAAAAGTTCAGTTAAAAACTTGTTCTTGTTGTTATGTGTGTATCTATATTAGAGTGGCAATTTTTTGTATATGGAAAAAAATCGAAATTCAAATGTTCCAGATTACTGTTGATAGAAAAATCAGATTTGGTCTGAATTGTTTGTATGTGAATTTTCAGCCTTGTACGTGTTTTCAAGACCATGCGCAAAATCGATAAAGTTTTGATTTTTTGATTTTGAAAAATGTGTTTGTATTAGTTGTTGCAAATAATCAGGTGATCATTTTATTGTATGAGCGTTTTTCCTTTGAGAGCTATTTTCAGGGTCAATTGATCAAAAATGATTTTTTTTAAAAAGGATAATCAAAAAACGCCCATAACATATAATAAAATGATCACCTGATTATTTGCAACAACTCGTAAAAAAACTTTTTTAAAAAACAAAAAATTTATATACTTACATATTTTTATTGCAGATCTTTACGTTTCAGACATTTTCAGTAATCTGGAAAATTCGAATTTCGATTTTTTATTGCCACCCTAATGTATATATACTTGTTTACAAAGATTGTTATATTCCATTTGTATGTGAATTAGTTTTTAATGGCATTGATAAGTCTCATTTATTTGGTTCACATTAAATAATTTTAACTAAAACAACAATTATGTTTAATAAAAGTAGGTCTCATTTCCCATTTTCAATCAATAAACAATTCATTGCTGCCAATATTGCTTCATTTCTTTTTAATTTGGCAAGAAGTAAATCATTATTAACTATTAATTAATGAAAGATTATAACATTTTTCAAAACCATAATATAATTCAAAAAAATAAATAAATAATAATACATGTTAAATAAATATACAATTAATAAATTGTCTTGTTTATTTTTTTTTATGTAGGCGGTATTTGTATTTGTAGGTAGTGTTTTTAGGTAATATGGATGTCGTCAAAGTAATTTCCACTCAATACTAAAATTAATAATAATAGTATTATATTATACATTCTTTTTTTTTTATTAAAAAGTGAATAATAAATAATAAGTATACATAAAATGACAATATTTAATCATTTACATTATAAATGGTAGCACCCACTATACGCAATATCTTATATTAAGTACATTTCGTCGGTGATCTTAGGTGCTATTTAGAAATGTTATGAACAGAGCCGTTCCATAGTTAGAATTACAGTATAGCAAGAATTCATATTAGCGCCCCAGTTGGCCAATATCTTTGCGCCAAAATAAAATAGGGTTGAAATTTTAGATATGGGCACACAATGAAGGCAAATATCAATATTTCAGCGAGACTTTTTAAAAAAATATCCTTACATTTAGAAGAAACTGACTGCAAATTGTATTTAGAAAACGGAATAAAGATACTTTTGGATCCAAAAATCAGGTCTAAATTTTTTAAAACCTTAAGACTGCTACGTATACTGCGTTTTAATTATTATAGTTAGTAGCTTTTTTTGTTCAATAAACGATACTACACGTTTAAAGTTTGCATATATCTCAGTCTTCTTCTACTTCATTATAACAGTATCTTGGATTGATCGAAAAAGTTACTAACTATAACAGTAATGAAAGCGCAATGCTGGTGTATACGAACCTTTCGTTCACCAAAGTAATTATTTATTGTCAAATGTATAATTAATAATAAATTGTACATTTGAAATATAATTTTGCGCCTGAGGCGGTCGCCTCTCTCGTCTCTATGGTAGGCAGCCCTGGTGAGTGTAAGTAGCACTCAGTAGCACAGTATTTTTTATCCTTATTGCGCGAATGCAAAATCTAACGGTAATTTGAACATGTCCATGCAGACCTCTGCTAGATAGCACCTAGTGCCAGCTCACCGACGAGTTGCAACATGAATTAAGGCAATCTTAAAATCTAGGTACAATAATATGGTGAATGTATGCGAATATATCATGATTTTAACAATACAATTCAATGATAGCATAATTCATTATTATGAATTGAATTGTAATATTCGAATAGTAAATTCCTTTCATTTATTTATTTAACAGCGAATAGAAACATTTTAATGATAGAATAGCTAATAGTTATAATTCACCATATTAACAGAATAAAGTTTTTGTCATTTGTATTAAAATGGAATGAGTAAGACGCGCGCGACATTAGTTTTTAAATATTTAGATTTTAAGAATAGTTAAACACTTTCGATTTTTGGTTCACCTTTATAAACATGACGCATTAACCTTAATATTATACGATTTTTTTTATTATTATTATTTTGATATAAATTTTGAGGAATTAACCTTCAGAACTGGATTCGTATGAATAATCCATTAAACATAATTATACTAATTTAATAACAGCAAAAAAAAAAGAATTAGTGAAAGTTTTTTAGTCTTAAACAGAAATTTACAACAAATTTAATATTTACGACAAATTATTAAATCTACAATTTAATACAAAAATGAACTTCTTAATAGTTAACAAGGATTAGTCCCAACCTGTCCCAACATTTTATTGTTTAATGAGAATAATTTCTACCATATTCAGTAGAATAAAGTTTATGTTTAGTTGTATTAGTCTGAAGCAGGGAACACGTTAACTAGCTTATTGTCGAAATGGACAAATAACAAGCGACAAGTCAATTTCAAAAATTGGAGTTGAGTTTAGTGAGCCTCGTTGTTATCGACAAGTGACAATAAAATAAACAAATTGAACATTCTTATTAATAATGTATCACGTTTGAAATAAATATGTACTCTAAATGTCAAAATTTGTGACAAGAAAGACAATAGGGGAATTCACTTAAAATTACGTAACTCTTCTCCAGAAATCTCTGTATTTCTATTAAAAAATCAAAGAACTTGTAAACAAAATTACTTCGGAATATAACAATTTGCTAGAGCAATTGACATTATAATTGGTAAGTGTTTTGTATAGCAGAATATAATTTGACTTCAATTTGTTTGGCAGTCAAGCCAGTTATGTAGATATGGAGCTCAAAGCTAAACCGATAATCGCAGAAGCGTGAAAACTGGTGTGCATTTATTCATTGAAAACTAGACAGATTGAATATTAGACAAACGTTTTAACAGGAAAAAAAATATTTTTTTTATGATCTGTATTTTAATGTAAGTGGAAAGTTTTAAAACAAATTAACGTCATGCGATTAAAGATATTTTTTTAATTACTAGAGTTTGCTGATATTGGTGTAAAAACAATGCGATAAATGAAATATATATGAAATCATATGACACACCAATATTTACATTCAAATTAAAATGTACGATATTAATTCACTAAAATAATAATCAACAACAATTGGCATTTTGATGCATTCACATCAGTTGCACACATGTCAGTTGTAATAATCACATACTTGAGTTTCAGACCATAAAAAAAATATCGATGACTATGCGACCTATCAAATATCACAAAAATATCGATGACACTGCAAGCTACTATAAATCATCAAATAACACAAAAAACAAATTTTTACAATCAAAGAATTTTAAACATAAATAAATGATTGTGGTTGATTCATATACAAATTTCATACCTATAGACCACCATCTATTCTTAATATATATTAACAGTAGATAGCAAGTAAAAAAAAAAAATATATAAGTATTTATTTCTAATTCAAATAATTTTTTTTTTTTTTTTAATAAATACTGATTTGTATTTTATTGACTGCAGATAATAATAATTCAGCAGACAATGCAAAATATCGATACTATGATTTTTAATTGAAAAAAATACCTCCAGATGGTTTTGTAACCAGATTACAAAGAAAATATATATAAACCTAATGACTTACCGTAAAATTTGTACCAGTTCGGTCACAAATAAATTCCTGTGTATCCGGAATAGAAAAATGCATTTTTATTCTTATCAAATGTAAATGATCTAAAATTGTGGTTCAATCAAAATTTCAACAAAATGATTTGTTTCACATCAAAAAAAAAAATCAAAACATAAATTATATTTAAGCACTTGTCTTGTAGAAAGCAGCACACTAAAATGCCTATACCGAGACTTATCGCATTCGTATCAGAAACAACATTTTATGAAAATTATAAATATGTATATGCAAATTTTACATATAAATAAACAAATTGTTCTTTTATATGACGCCCGTTAAAATAAATTGCATTTATTTTTAATTCTTTCATTCAACACTTTTAGAAGCACTAAAACCATTTATAAAATTATAATGATTATTTAGTTTAGTTGGTTTTTTTTGCATAGACGTTCTCATCAAACTAAAAGCATACAATAAATTTTCTTTTGTGGACAGTAACCAACCATCTGTTCACGCAATTCTCACTTTGTCTTAATGGAAGCGATATACATAACATTTTTATTTTCTTGTGTCATTTTAATGAAGCATGAAGTTATAACCAATCTCACATAATAAAGAAAATTGGAGAGTCTCCACTGTATTGTTGCCTGCATTTTTTTTTTTAAATTGGAATCTTTTTAATTTCAAATTCAAAACGATTGTTTCAAATATAAATAAAAAAAAAAAATTAACGAGCGGTATTTTATTATATTGATGGATAAATGATCCTGGGGCCTGTTTCACAAAATTGACAACTCGAAAGGTGACAATTCGACAACTCGACATATCGACAATTACAATTCCCATAAATTTTTGTTTCACGAAAGTTCTGCTTGAATTGTCATTTGCGTTTCACAAAGCCTACAACTTTATTATTTTTTTACAATTTGTCGAGTTATAATGACAATTCGACAATTTTCTGTTTCACAAATATGACAATGGAGAGTGACAAT
>JAABKK020049133.1:0-11969 GCA_011634745.2 Catotricha subobsoleta | reverse complement strand
GTTTATTTTAATTTATTTATTGTACCATTTTGTGTTTTAGTTAAGTAGAATTCTTGTCCACCAAACTGATATTGATAGCAAAATCTAAAATTAAAGTTAATTAAGAAAACAACAAATTATTTACAAAAGCAGCCAGCACGCAGCGCCCTAGGAACACCATTTATAAGTCTACGTTATTTTTTTCTACTTTATTTGTTGCTTTTTTTGAACCAAACGCTAGTGTTTTATATAACACACATTTAATCATATTTATATTAGCCATAGCTGTTCCAATGTGGAACTCCCCTTAAGAAAAAGTAAGATCCAGAAAAAAGTGGCAAAAAATATAAACTGAAGTCGAATATAGCATTTAAACATACTATAAATTGATATTCTTACATTAATAAATTAAAAAAGCAAAAATTAAATTAAAAATGAAATAAAATGAATTAAAATATCCATTTAATATTAATAATTTAAATGTTTTAAATTAAAAAGCAAAATTAATATCCTATAATTATTGAGATTTTAATATTAATATTAATAAATAATTAATATTTTGATGATTTATCAAAGTATCAAAAATTTCTACAGAAACACTTCCACTATACGCCCAGAAGAAATAAAAAATTAACAAATTAATGATTTTTTTAGAAAGAATTGTATTTCTTATGCAATTAAAACCAAATCAAAACTCAATCTCTAATTACATAATTCAATTTAAATGACCCCGATATTCAGTCGGGTTTGGTGTATGTTCTACTACGAGGGGAAAGCAATATATTCTCGGCCTAGGTATGAAGGAGGGAAGAGAAGCGATATATTTTATTTTTTTTAAATATTTTTTTTTTATTATAAAACGTCATGACAAGTGTCAATACTTTCTGGTCATTCATTTTCTCACAATAATTAAAAGAAAACCGCGTGTTTAATGAAAAACTAAAAATGTAAAAAATTGAACTTCGAAGTGTATTCAAATTCCTTACAATACAAGGCATGAATGCAAAAGAAATCATAAATAAGATGTTAACAACATATGAGGATCAAGCACCTTCATATTCTACAATAAAAAAAAGTGGTCATTACTTTTTAAAAGGGGTAGAAAGTCGGTATTTGATGACCCGCGCTCAGGTCGTCCAAGGGAAAGATAATGGCCTCAACTTTTTGGGATGCAGCAGGAATTTTGCTTATAGACTATATGCCTCATAAGAAGACGATCACAGACATGTATTGTGCAGACATTTTGAATAAATGAAAAGTTGCCATCAAGGAAAAAAGACGCAGTCACATAAGAAAAAAAATATTGCTTCTTTACTCCAGTCCATAGAGCTTCAGTTGCACAGCTGGCATTGCAAAAAAAAAATCTTTAAGGAAAACAATCATCCACCGTATAGTTTAGATCTGGCTTCAAGTGATTTTTTCCTGTTTTCGAAGTTAAAAAAAAATTGCGGGGATCGAAATTTACCAATGATATCCAATTGAAAGCAACAATTGAAGAGTATTTTGCAGAACAAGACAAAACAAATTTTTTGATGGTTTATATGTAATAATTCAAAGATGAAATAAATGTATTGATAATGCAAGAGATTACATTGAGAAATAGAATTAAAATCAATATAAAAAAATTACTCCTTCATAGCTAGGCCGAGAATATATTGCTTTCCCCTCGTATTTACACAATTTACACGATTAAAATATGATTTTATTGTTTTTTTTTTAAATTTTGATCTTTGATGGGGAACAAAATAGACCGAACAAATTTCCAGTAATGTCATGTATAAAGAAAATATGCATTTCACAACAATGTTTATTAAGCAATAATTTAAAAAATTAAGTATTTACACAACATTCTATTAATCTAATTAGAATGATAAAAAATGAAACTTGTCCCATTGAATTGGCAGAGCTTGTTTTATATATATTTTAATTTAATTGTTTTCGTTGCTATTTATAATCTAATACAAGATTATAATATTATACTAGTAAGCACATTTAAAACATATGTATGGCGACAGCCAAATAAAATTACAATTGATCTTGAGTCTGGGTTAAACAAAGCTTTCTTTAATAATTTGGAAATCAAGGATTTCATTTTGTTAAAAAAAATATTGATTTAAATCAAAACAATCCGTGGGCTGTGGGCATATTATTGATAAACACGTTGAACAATGAACGTTTTTCGCAATATATCAATCTGTATAATCTTAAATTATTTTTAGGATGATCGAGAACAAAAACAAAAAATATTTCTATAGAAAAACATGTGTTTCCTTGCAATTGTTATGAAAATATAATCAACATTTTTTTTTTTGGTTCTGATCGCATTGTAAATATTTTTATAAAATATGTACTTTATTTTCTTCTGAATCACCAGCAAACATTTAATGTCTCCAACGTGTCTTCAAGATATTGCGTCTGAAATATGTGAATATTCAAGAGATAATCTCAGCAACATATTTGTCTTGACGTTTTTTTGTTGTTTTTTTTTTAAATTCTATGTTTATAATAATAATAAACTGAAAAGCAGAAGTATATAAGTACATATTTAATAAAAATAATCATTTATTTTTATCCATAAAGCAAGAATGCTTTCCAAAATGCAGTACAGTCACCATATTTTCACGGAAAATACTAAATGTAATAGACGGTGTTTGCATCTAATACGACTCAAATCTTTTATTTATCAAAAGAGTATTTAAAAGGAAATTGCAATCTCGGTAATAAGCGTGCTAGAATAATATTCCTTTCTACTTATTAAACTTCCTCAACAACTCTATCATTTAACAACCAATCTCTATCAATTAAATCCTCTTTAACTGAATCTATAAATCGTCTTCTAAATCTTCCCGTACTTCTAACAGCCTCTACATTTAATAAACTTTTTGGTAATCTGCTCTCACCCATTCTATGTACATGCTCGAACCACCTTAACCTAATCTTCCTTGCTGCTTCATCAATAGAATCTACTTTCAAAGATCCCCTTATATCTTCATTACTAATTCTATTTTCCCATTGTTCCCTTCTATTAGTTCCCGCTATCATTCTAAGTACCTTCAAGTCAGCTACCTCTAACTCATGTACTAAATATCCAGAATCGACCCAGCTTTCACTCCCATACATAAATGTTGCCCTTTATATTGCATTGTGAATTGTTAAATTGGTATCACTACTCAGCTCTTTTTTATTAAAAAAATAGGACCTTAACTGGCTAGCAACAGAATTTCCTTTGTTCTTTCTTTCTTTTATTTCCCTGTTTCCCTGTTTTCCATCCTCAGAAAATAAGCAACCTAAATATTGAATTTCCTTAACCTGATGTTCTAAATACCATTTAACGAGCAGACATTTTTCCCGATGCATCTTAGTTTTCGATATACTAATGTTTATACCAAGAAAATTTTCGTGAACTGTTCGCGACGCCATCTTGTCTTTCGCTGATATTCTGATGATTTAAAAAAAACAATAATTTTTTTTTAAAAACATTTTGTTTTAAACATGTTTAAAACATGTGCTTTAAACATGATGTTTGAAACATTGCCAACTCTGCTATTTAGTAAAGTCTTCATTATTTTTACTTTTGCGGTCACCCATTCAGGTAGAAAACGGCTTCGCTGCAACTTAAATATTTCACAAACACATTCGATTTTGATATTATTTAACAATATTCTAGAGATGGTTGTTAGAACATTACTGAGCAACATATATTTTTCAAACCTACTAAGATGTCTTCAAGATCTAGTGCGGCTAATTTTAATGTCTTTCAATGTCTTGAGACTGTGAAGGCTTTGTTTGCTTGCTTGCTGGGTAGTTTATAATTTGTTTATCATTAATATGGCTGGAAATATTTTTCCGAGCGATTTTCCGAATCACTACATACATCGAGCAATACCACCACGTATTTCAGATCATTTTGGTGTAAGTTTAACTAATCTCGCTATACGAGATAGATCGCTTAGAATCAGTTGGTGTTAATAGTCGATAACGATTTACGTTACCGTCTATTGAACCAAAATCAGTTGGAATCACTTTAAATTAAATTGCGAAAGCGTCTAATCATTCTTTCTTTCCACCAAAAGACGTAGAATTTTTATTATTTTTTTTTAAATAATTATACATATTTGAAATGTTTTGTTTTTCTCTCATGCGATTCAATTTAGTGAAAAAAGTTGAAAAAAAAATGTTTTTTTTTATTTTTCTCTGGATTGAATGAAAGAATTTTAAAGCAAAACATACATATCACGAAAATTCGGGCGGTAGATTCTGAGAAAAAGCGGAATGAACATGTTTGTTTTACCACGTGTTTTTATTTCACGTCTTTTGGTACGCATTCTCAACAAAAATTGAGTCGTGTACCCATGCTTGTTTTTCTTATATAGAGAGCAATTTATCGAACAGAAAACGTGAACGTGCTCTAGGAGAGGTAGAATTATTTTTAATAAAATGCCATTAAATGTTTTAAAAAATTGAAAACATTTTAATTGATTTTAAACTAAAATACGGTGAAGTGCAGATAATCATAAATTTATGTTTGATGTGTTATATTTCATTTGTGCCATTTTAACAAAACGTTAACCTCTTAAATACTAATTTTGTTTATTTATATTTGAGAATGACGATATTATTGCTCTTTAATTTCATATTTCGATCATCGATTCAATAAGAACAAATTTAGTTTGACTGCATACTTTGAAACATTGCCATTATGGATCCAGCCGTTTTAATCACCTAAAACAAATGATTTCACGCAATTTATTTAAGATATTTTCCTATTTATGCAACTTATTTTTGTGAATGCAGTAATAGATATTGATTAATAGCAAATTAATGGAAAAGGTTTTCAACATAAAAGTGGATCCTTTTATAAAAAAAATATTACTTACCGCAGCGAAACTTTCTAAATTGCAAGTAACAAAACCGAGGCCATGAAAATGGAATGGTCTTTGTGCCCTCACCATAATCAACACAATGCATCCGTCTATGTTCTGGTGAAAAATTGTCCCAATTTGTCTGATACGCCATTTCTGCCACCATACAACCCTAAAATACGAAAAAATTGTCATAATTCTATGCCGAATGTATAATAAATAATTTAATGGTTCACCTGAGATGCAACTTCGTTCCCAAACAAACAATAAATTAGCAAAGACATTAATATACAAACGCATATAAGCATACACTTTATCGTGTTGCCTTGCCATAGTTCGCCTCCCTAAAATGTTTTCAAAAACCATAATTCTTCCATAAATTTAAAAATTGATTAAAATGTACTCACAAACCGTATCTGAAAAAATGTGGCGCACAGAATTGTGATACAAGTTTGAAACTGCATAAAAATAATTCCACTTGAAGCTTTAGCCAGCTTTTCAGAGATTCTAAAATTGTAATCTAATTTTATTAATGGTGTAAAAAATTTTTTGGGGTGGATGGACTGATTTATATCTTTCAATACACAAAAAAGAAAAAACAAGTCTGGAATTCTTACAATTAATTCGCCGTTCGTCCCATCGTACATATAACTTCTCATAACTCTTCCAAACCTATCCTCACATTTTTCCAATCATTTTCCCAAATGTATTTGGAAAATGAAATAAATATTAAAAACACAGTTTCACGTAATTTATTCACAGTGGCAACTGACATTTGTAACCACTTTTAAGTGCAGTCAATCATCCACCGACTGTGGTAGCTTGTCGGGTATAAATGAAGGAGTTTGTTGCAAATGCATGAAATTTGGAATTGGAAAATATGGCGATATATAAACCAATCCAATTCAAACTCCCTACATTAAATTTGGAATAAGTTTGAAGTTTTCATTAGATGAATTTGAAATAGAAAATATTCAAAACACATCCAATTAAAAATCCATACATGAAGTTTAAAGTTTTCGTAGTGTATGCGTTTGGAATGGAAAATGTGCCAAACGCGTCCAATTGAATGTCCATTAGGGTGGATCGTTTTATTATTTTTATTTGAAATTTAAAACCCCCGGGTGCTTAAAGATATATTTGGACTATGACTAGTTCACGGAAAAAATGTGGGCTCGTTTCATGAACTTTTTATTCTACAGAGTAGTTGAAAATGAAATGAAAATTACCAGATAAGATCAAATGAGCCAAAAAAAATGTTTACAGGCCCATAGCGGAAGTTCTTGTGCTTCAAATAAAATAAAAATGAATTGATTTTATTAAGATTTACCCGAGTTACGGCTATCTTACTGAAGTAAAAAAAAACATATTTTTATTTTGAATATTAAGTTTAAAATAAGTTTAAAGTTTTCATTGGAGTTTTTTTCCTATAGTAGAATATATTGATTGCACTAGAGTTCAATTGAAAATCCAACAAATGAAGCATGGAACGCATGGAATTTTAGTTGGAGGTTTCATCTTAAAATAGAACATATTCCAATACAATCCATATCTTAAAATTCAAATGGTATAAGTTGGATTTCCTTGGAAATTATTCCCGATTCCATGCCTAATCGCTTCAATGTTAATTGGAATAGACTTAATTCACGATTTAAATCAATTGCCATTTTCATTTTTAATAGAATCATATTTTATTTTATT
This sequence comes from Catotricha subobsoleta, assembly GCA_011634745.2. Classification (NCBI taxonomy): domain Eukaryota; kingdom Metazoa; phylum Arthropoda; class Insecta; order Diptera; family Cecidomyiidae; genus Catotricha; species Catotricha subobsoleta. The sequence continues at coordinate 5,427 of JAABKK020049133.1, read as the reverse complement.
TCTATGCATAGCTCGTAATATTGCTCTATTATATTAAAAATATTTGAGCGAAGCATAGACGAAGAAAGTGAAATGGCTTAAACATTTCTAATATATAATTTCTTTGATAATCATTTAAAATGTCCACTTTTTAAATAAAACAAAATTTGGACTAAAACTATTTTTTTTTGGGTGTCGGAAGGGTTAATGATGTATGAAGAAAAGTTGCGGCTTCGAAAATAAATAGGAATCCCGTATTAGATAGTTTTTCTATAAAACCTATAATTAAGCAGATATTTTGTGTTTTGTTCAAAAATATTCGAAAATTATAATTTAAGTGTGGCTAGCCGCACCGTATCTTCTAAAGTGTAAGCTTGATTAGAAAATTTTAAGAATATGGTTTGGTCAATAAGATCATTGGAAATTATACCAATGGAAAGTTTTAGATAGAATGTTTTTCATTACTAGAAATTGGCATAAGCTAGGAGCATTTCGAACGAAGTAACGTCCGTAAACAAATATTTTTATATCAGAAACACGAAAACCTATGATTTTGCAATATTCAACAAAAATGTTCACTGACGTTTCATTTAACTAGAAAAAAAAAATTAGTTTCTAGATATTCAGAATTAGCAGTTTTTTTTTTTTTGTTGAAAAGACATGAAAGTCATTTGCGTGCGAGTCAAAGGCTGTGACCCTAGATTTTGATTTTTCATTTCTAAACCATTAATTCGATCACGCTCAAATTTAAAACTTAAGATAAACTCACGGCAACATAATGCTTTTTTGTTAATCTAGAAGTTAGGGTTCATATAAGATATGACCCCTCAAAGCGAAACTTTCGTCTGGATGTGACTCAGGATTGGCCATGTATAGCCAGGAATGTGCGTGTCGACAAATCGATGTCATCAATTCAATTGCTTACGCGTCGACAATTGCAATGGATCGTGGTTTTAGTTTTAGTATCAGACACAAAATGCCAATCGAGACACGGGATTTTTTGCAACAATTTCCAATGAAATAAACATGGAAAATGACCAAATTTCCCGTGTCGCGACTATTAGGCATCTGGCGGCAAAACTCTGAACTAAGAGTCAAACCTTGATATATTGTTGACACGTCAGAATGTCGACATGTCAACGATTCAGAAAAATTTACAGAATAATATAAAAAAAAAAAGGAAAAACGACTAAAAATTTTAAAAATCGAACTGCAATGCAAATTCGCGTAACTATATATTTGACCTTAATTTGCAAAAATTGAAATTCTAAATTACGACTGATTGTTGACATTCTCGACGCGCAAAATAATTGACACAGAAATGTCGACAATAATAGTTGACGCATCGACATCCATCCCTGAAGTATAGATAAGTATTAAGTACCTACTGGAATCCATTTTATTTCTCAAAAAATTTATAAAAAGGAAAATATTGGTTTTCGTTACTTATATAATTAATTATTAAATATTTTTTTCCTTTCCTTTTTTCTTTTGCATTAATTTGAATGATTAATAAATAAATAATTTATTTAGAGGCTCGTTCACTTAGCAACATCTCATGACCAAATTAGTCGAAAGATTTTCTCATTTAATGATTTCAACAACACATCCTTACGTAAAACCGAAATTATTATATATGCGGTAAAGAATATAAAATTTAAAAAAATTAAACCTGTTTGCGCATTCTACAATTAACAAGCCAAGAGCTCTCAACTATAAATATAAATAATAATGAAACTAGGAATGCTTAACCCACCGCTGGTAGAGAAAAATGAATGTAAAAAGCTCATGTAGATACAAGGTAGATATAGATATCTCAATCGACAATATTAAGAATTAAAAATTGCAATTGTACATTAATTGTGTAATAGTTGCACATTCAAACCATCCCAATTTTTCGTTGGACAATAATTATAATATGTTTCCAAATTAGTTTTTTGCATAATTTAAAAATGCACAAAAAGTCCACAATATTTGGTCCGATTTTTTTGTACATTTTATTGCAGCATTTTTTTTTGTGACTTTTTTGTACAGTTAACTTTATTGGCAATTTTAAATTGTACAAAAAATTCAAAATATTTGGTACATTTAATTCTTGCCATATTTTCTACAATTTTCTCCGAATATGTAGAATGTAGAATAATATGCACAAAATTTCGGAATTTTTTGATTTTTATTTATAATTTACTTTAACTTACTTAAATCAATAAGACAGATAGCGGAGTGGAATACAAGATCCAAGGTTCAAATCCCGATTTACATGAACTTTTTTTTTTTTTCAATAAAATCATTTATTCTTTTTAGATTTTTTTTTTTAAATTAATTGAAAAAACTTAATTTAATTAATTTTTGCATGAATGTAATTAATAAATTAATAATTAATTTACGAATATCGAAAAAAGACTTAATTATTGTACATTTTTTATACAATTTAATTACACAAAAAAGTACATTTATTGTAAAATATTTACACATCGAAAAATTGTGAATTGTGAATTTTTTTTTAACCTCATGGCTTTTTTTTTTTTTAACCACATGGTCTTTTTTTTCAACCATGTGGTCTTTTTTTAACCATGTGGTTCTACCTTATGGCTGAGGCAAGCACCTCGGAGATCGCAAAAAAAAAAAAATATGTCGAATCTTGAGACAAAATGCAACTCAGAAAACAATGGTACCGCCAGTTCTGAAAAAGTCGATCCACCCTAATATATACCTATTCAAAGTCTGAATTTCAACCGTTTGCACAATAAAAAAAATCAAATGCATCTCGAGGTATTGAACTTCCACCTTAACATCTCTTTATCGTGCAAATGTCCCATTCACTAATATTTTTTATTTAAATATTTTAGCAAAATCGTCACTATTTCACTTACTCCAAAATTTTGCAATGAAACAAAATTATTTCCTTTAGCGATTCATCGAATTTCTGCTTTAAAAGCTTCTTCTCATCCGCTGTCAGCTTCAAAGATCTAAGTAATTAAGAAATATTGTGTTTTAATAAGATCTGTGATGTTGCATTGTTTGGATTTTTTTACCAAAGAATTTTTAAAATAGTGAAAGTATTAATTTGTTTATTTTATCTTAGAAAAGAGCTTACGATTCTCTTCGGACGTATAAAATCGCAAACAATTTCAATATTCATAATACAAACCTCAGATAAAGTATAAGTATACTTTATTTTAGGTACAAATTAATTCAAACATTTTTAAATGGTTTAGTTGCTATATACAGAATGTAGAATGTAGAATATATCGAACACTCACCTCTGATAATCACTATCCGCATTTAAATTTAGCAAAGTCTCTTGCAAATCATTATAACATATAATATATACTATTTCAAATCCGGGTGATGTTTCAATATCGAATGGTAAACTAAATAAAATGTATATATTTTTTATGAAATTTATTTAAAATTGACATTTCATCAATATTTTTAAAGATTTATTATTTCTAAATTACTAAATTTTCCACGGAAGGCGATATGAACCATTTTTACTGCACAGACCAATAACGATTGGCGATACGAAAACAGTAAATACACTTATACATGCTGTCACTAAATAAGCTCTTGATAGAAACGAAGCTAATTTCTCTGCTTTTACATAATATTTTATGCTGGAACATGAATCCATTTCTATAAATTAAATTCAATTAGATTAAAACCATATGCATTTAGCATAAATAATAAATAACTTACTTCGATTAACATTGTTGTTAAAATCATTTCTGATCTCCATAATCACATTTCTGTGATGCAAACTAAATAAATATTTGCTTAAAACCATTATTAGACCAGCAATATAATATAAAACGTCCGTTACTTTCAGTACATCCGTTATGTTCACAATTAGATACATGAACTTAAAAATAAAATAACAATAATTTATTTACTTATTATAAATTTAATGAATTTATTTACCGTTGAAACGAGCACAGAAGATAATATCAAAAATATAATCAAATTATAGAACCAAATATATTTTCTGTTTTGATTTTTTTGGTCAATTATAATGCACGAAAATGTTAATAATCTCCAAGAAATTTCAAGTAATTCCATATTTACGATTTATGGGTTGTGAATTGTGATGACGAATACTTTTGTAATGTAAAGTTTAATAATATTCATAAATTATATTTTGCACGAATGAATCAAAGTTGCGACAAGTACTAAAAGCGAAAGACGTTGACAACTATTGATATACATATAAATTTTCAAACAAATAAATAAAATCGATTGTTCTGTATTTATTATTGCCTATTTATTAATCGTAATTGGCTTGCATTTATAATTCTCTTTTAATTTATGGTAATAAATAAAATTTATGGTTAGACTAGAGGCTGATTGTCAATTTAATGTTATTTTGAATTATAGAAACTGGTCTCTATAATAATAGTTATTATACTTATTATAAACTTGTTCAAGTTGACTGCCTTTACATTTTGCAAAAATGTTCACTGGTCCATTTAGTCTTAGTTTAGTTTAAATTATTGTTCAGAAGAACTAATTTGGTATTTGTTTAGTGTAATTCAGTCTTCTTTAATAGACTTTAAAAATAAAATCATAAAAAATACAAAAATAAAAGACAAGAAAAACTATTAAAATTGGATTTGTATCCAAATTGATTAAAGTATTAATTTATTTACTGCATGTAAATTGTAAAAGTGATTTTATTATTTAATATCTCTATAGAAAATCGGAAAATATTTTTATTTATTTTTTACTTTTGACTTATGACCACGTTCTTTGATCGTTTGTGGTCAAGATTAGATTCAATCACTCGTCTACAACATATAGTATAAGTATTATCTCCATCCGGCCACTGGTTCCCGAGATTTAGGTGGGCAACACAAAATCTATATATTCACTTTCATGCTTCATATGAATATGAATTATGTAGTGCATATGGTGCATAAAAACAAGCTGCTAATGGATTGTTACACGGCTTCATTTTAATAAAAAAGTGAGAAAAAAAATGGAATATTTTTCAAAAAAAAATATAGTTTTTCATTAATTACCAATTGTGGGAGATGAGATTTATCGTTTTTTACCATATTTTTATCATAACATTATGGTGATATATCAGTTATTACGTTTCAGTAATTACCATAAGGTTATATAATAGTAACCATTACTAAGATCGTGCTATTTGGGTGTTCTGTTTTTTTTTATTTACAAAGATTTACATATAAGAATAAGGCATCACTCAAAGCCAACAGCAATATTATCCACGTCTTTTCTTTTTTTCATACACGTAATATATAATTTAAACAATTTCTATATATAGTATATCTGAACAATCATATAACTATTATATATTTATATATATAAGTAGAGGTGTGCGCCGCCACGCCACGCCGGAAACGCCGCTGATTTTTTTTCATTTCACGCCGCCGCCGGTCAAATTTTCAACGCCAAGTACGCCGCTGAATTTTATACGGCTTCGGC